>JASAOC010001832.1:0-11595 GCA_030849835.1 Herpetomonas samuelpessoai
AGCGGCGGGGGCCGCGGTGGAGGCGCAACGCATGGCAACGGAGCCACGGATGGCAGCGCACTGAAGGCGGGAGAACATCTTTGACAGTTGAGCTCGGGGGAGTTGAACCGTGCGTGAAGATGTTTCTTTGCGAGCGAGCTCTGCGATAAGAGAGGGCTTTGCTTTATTTGTTTTAGAAAAGTTTAAAAAACGAAAACACAAGAAAAGAGTTCCTACGGTATTTGTTCACTGCCAGCGTGCGGTTGTCAATGGTAGGAGAGAAGGGGGAGGGGGTAGTGAGGGGGGTGAGTAGGAGCCGTGCCGCTGAGCATTTCATCATTCGCAAATAACACACACACACACACACACACACACGCATGCAGGGGGTGTCTGGTCATGTGAGAGGACAGTTTCGTCACGACCAGCACGGCAAGAAACCAGGCGCTCGCAAGCCCACGTGCTTCCCTCACACTCACACAGCGATGCCGTGAGAGTTGCATCATGAAGACGCAGTGACCTACGCCGCGCGTCGTACACTGTGAATTTGGGAAAGAGAGAAAAAAAGAGCGAGAAAGCCACAGACTTTCCCTGCATCGCTCCATTTGTGTGTGTGTGTGTGTGTGTGTGTGTGTCCGCAGCCTGTGTGCTGACTCTCACAATACACCTTTGGTTTTTGTCGCGTTGACGAACGCCTTCTTAGCGGTTCTGTTGTTATGTTTTGTTGTTGTTTTTGGTTGAAACGATGAAATGAATATCAAATAACAAACGTTGCTTGACATGGAAGGGAAAGGGGGATGGGTTCGCGTGGGAATGCGCTGTCCCGCTCGCGGTCCCCAGCATGATGAGACAGCAATGACTCGGGAAGCTTGAACGTAACACCGGGAAGAGAAAGAAGAAAGGGATGCATTACCTGCTGCCCTTCCTAGTCTTATCCTGACATTCAGTCTCCCGTAGATGCGTCATTCTTTCACGTCATCATCATCATCGGCGGCGCGAGGGGATGCAAGAAAAGCACGGCACCACTCTTACGCCTTCTCGGCCTTGGCGGGCTTCTCAGCAGCCGGGGCAGCCTCGGCGACGACGATACGGGTGTACACGCGGTTCTTGGAGGAGCACGACACGAGACGGATCTGCTTCTCGCGGCAGAGCTGCTTGAGGGCGGCGCCGGCGAGGGAGACGGAGATCTTGAGACGGTCCGAGATGATGGCGGGGGTGATGAGCTTGTACTTGGGCACCTCGTTGCGGAGCTTGTCGTACGTCTCCTTGTCGAACATGACGGCGTTCTTCAGGGTCTCGTGGGTGCGGGTCTTGGTCCACTTCTTGGCGGCGTGCTTGCCACCCTTGGACGCGGCCTCCATCTTGGCCTTCTTGGTCTGACCCATCTTCGGCGGCATGGTTGCGCGGGAGATTACGGGGAGAAGCGGGGGTGTGTTTTTTGGTGGTTTGGTTCCTTGCGAAACTTCCTTTCTAAGCTTTGAGAAGACGTTACAAGAGTAACAGCAAGAGTAATCGACAAACACAGGATGAGCGGAAAGAGTGTAGATGAACAGAAGGGAAGGGAAGGTATTGGAGGGGAGGGGAGGTGGAGGAGGGTCACTCTGCACGGGAGTCACGGTGAAGCTCTCACTCTTGATAGGAGCTATACTTTGTCGCAGTTTGAGGCGTTCCTCTTCTCTTTCTCATGTTGTGGTTGTTGGCCTTCCAGAAAGAGGGAGAAAAAGTGCTCCGCCAACGCATTGTTATTGTTCATGTCTCGTTGACGCTGATTCTGTGAATCCGCTTCTGTTTTACAATCGCGGGAGACCTTTGGTGTCTCTCGCGTGTGTCTCGCAACTTCGTCTTCACTTCTTCTTACCTGCTGAGTGGTGAGGGTGTTGGTTTCCCGTTGCGTCGCTACAGCACGCTTTGCCGTTAGTTCATCGCCTCCCGGTGTCCCAAGGAGGGTGCATTCGTCACGAGTAGATGGTCCACCACACTTCCCGCCAAGCACTCAATAACAAGAGGGTTCACGGCGTTCCCAATGAGCTTGTACACCGCCCCAGGTGGCAACAACGGTGTGCTGCCACCACCACCACCAGCTCTGTAGTGGCGACGCGGTCGCGGGGACGTCATTCCGCTTCCGTCCTCGTCGGCAGTGGGCCTCATCATGGGAAAGTAAAACGTGTCTGGAATGCCCTGAAGTCGCGCGCACTCGCGGACCGTAAAGAAGCGTAAAGGAGGAGGGACGGTCGATTTGG
Organism: Herpetomonas samuelpessoai; assembly: GCA_030849835.1. Taxonomy (NCBI): domain Eukaryota; phylum Euglenozoa; class Kinetoplastea; order Trypanosomatida; family Trypanosomatidae; genus Herpetomonas; species Herpetomonas samuelpessoai. The sequence goes on from JASAOC010001832.1 coordinate 2,217, forward strand.
CCTTTACGGTGGTTGTCTGTGTCCCACTTTGTTCTTCTCTCCCTGGCAGCTCAGGGTACTCCTCGCGCAGCATGGTGGCAAGCTGCTCCACAGTCATGTCGAGCCGTGTGTCTGGAAAGGGCACAAACTCTGAGTACAGCTGAAAGCTTGTGCGGTAGCTTCCCAGCAGTGTGCGTGCGTTCCCTTGGACATGAACAAGTCGCCAGGCAGGGTTCTGACGGTACGTGTGGCTGCGCCGAACGGCTTCAAACTGGATATCCGTCAGGACACACGAATGAGGGGTGCTGCCAACGGTGCTTGTGTGCCCCGCGTCGGCCCTAGAACAGATATCGTCGTCAGATACGTAAAGAGAGCTCCCTTTGGTGATGCCGCCCACTTCCTCAGGTGCCCCTGCGCCAGGCAGCGGTTGAGGTTCCAGCAGATCGCGGACCGAGTGGTACGGCAGCTTCCGTCCCAATGCCAACAGCCTCTCTGTGGCGTCGTCGAAAACATGTGACAGCACTGAGGCACGACTAGATGGTGTGGCGACTCGTTCCCCCGCCTTGCCAGCGATGCCTTCTCCTTCCCCATCGATACGACGCCCAATAAAGTACACACGTTTCCGTGTTTGCGGGGTAACCATGCCGCCATCGATCACGCGGTAATCGACCTCGTAGCGGAGCCCCACAGATTCATTCGTGAAACCTGATCCCACGCACCCGGGCGCGTTCCGATACGCAACCGGGGACTCGGACGGCGCGCGCAAGCACCGCAGGATTTCGGCGAGCTGGGCCCCTTCCTCCACCTCCACAAGGTTCGCCACATTCTCCAAGAGAAACACCCGCGGCCGGCTCGCCAGCAGGACCCGAATGACCTCATAGAAGAGCCATCCCTTGCTGCCGTGGAGGCCGTTCGCAGGACCTGCCTTGGCAAAGCTCTGGCAGGGAAAGCCCGCGGTCATGACGTCATGGGCGGGAAAACAAACGGAGGGGATGTCTGTTATGTCTGACGCCAAGGGAGCCACACCTTGGTGCACACCCTCCGCCTTCCCAACGCGAGGGGACGGTGCACAGGAGGAGAAGTTCGCCTCATAGACGATGCGCGCAGGCGTGGCAAATTCCACCCCGAAGCACGCCACACCGCCTGCGCGCTCTAGCCCCAAGCGGAACATGCCGATGCCGCCGAATAATTCGGAAAAGGTGAAGGACGTTGCCTCCTTCTGTTCCCGTGGCTTCTCCCCCGCTGTTTCTTGGTATGTCGCATTCACAGACGGAGCCGGACGCTCCCCTCTCAAAGCAAGGTGCTTCAACGCAAGGAATGGCATGGCTGCAGGCGTCGCGCGAGTCTTGTCCCCCGCTGGCCCGCTGGGCAGACACGCACGAGAGAATACGCGGAGTTGATCCACATACGCCAGCGCCGTCGCGGAATGGCGGCCCTCACATGACGGAGCAAGCAGCGCGGCCAGCTCTGCCTCCGACCATGCCCCGGTCGCGTGCACGGCAAAAAAGGGTGAAGGAGCGGACTGATCATTGGTTTCACCCAAGCGCCGTACCAGCTCAGGAGCGGTCTGTGATGCATGTCCTGTGGGGAAGGGCACGCTTCCCGCTGAGACTGTCACAAGGTGCCTTATCCGCATGTTCGCTCCCTGGCCTGCCTCTTCCCCATAAGCCTCATTCACAACCAAGGAAAGCTGCTGGAGTTCCTGTTCCCCTCGTGCATCGCTGTTGTTCGTTGGCAGCAGCGTGACAGACTCCACCGCGCATGCGTCGAAGGGTGTCACGTTCGTTCCCGACTTGAGGCGACCCGAGTTGCGCAGGTGGGACACCAATGGCCCGAGCGCTTGCCGCGAGTCCACGAGGAACGCGCCGATAGGATAGTAACCCAGATACGACGCGTTTGCCCTTTCAGCTGCATCAGTTGTCGGCATGCGAGGGGTGTGCTAGATAGTGACGAGGGAGTCTCTTGAGTGAGGAACCTTCCACTTTGAAAAACGCGAATGGCGGTGCCGATGGAAAAAAGAGAGATGGTTTGAAAAGAAATGCGTGAGAGAGAGAGAGAGAGAACATTAGGGCAGCCCAATTCCTCTTTCAGGACTCGACCCACACAATGGAGTTCCTCCTCTTGTGTCGTCTTGCACCGGTGTGCATCCGTTGCGCGAGTGTGCAGCTGCCGTCCTGTCAAACAAACGCGCGCTGAGCCCGTACTGTGCAGCTGACGGCGACACCGTGTGATACGGCAAGGGGGGGGGGCCTCGATACACAAGTGAAAAGGGGAAGACGCGTCTGCAAACAGAGAGAGAGAGACACTAGGGCATCTTTGATGTCTAGGGGTTCTCCAGTAACCGTTGATACGCTTGGACCAGTGTCTCCCAGCATCGAACCCCCGCCCCTCTCGCAAAGTATTTCGCTGCGTCTGTTGGTATCCTCTACCCCCTCGCCGTTACGCTTCAAGTGACTCCTCGCTTCCACAACCGAAATTTTTTTTGGTGTGTGACTTTGTTCTTGCTGTAATTAGTGTTGCAGTTGTGAGTTAATCCGGTATTTAATGTCTGCCTGCGCGGCAAACGAGAGAGGAGGAAAAAGAAAAAAGATAGAGACAGACAAGTCTGTTGTTAATCGTGAACGGTTGTGTCGTGTTGTTGTTGTTGTTTTTTTTTCCTTGCCTGCTTACAAGAGAGCTATTAGTGCGGCGAAAGATGAACCCCCGCTTCTTGGACCCGCGGCCGAGGCCAGACCACAAAGAGACGGAACATGAAGCGGGAACGGCACCCCCCCCCCCACATGCCCCCTTCTAGTTACCGAAGCGCCGCACCTTCCAGCAAAGGGGGAGCGCCTCCAGCGTCTTCTCCAGGTTGCGCTCCAGCACTAGGATGTGGCAGCCATCCCGCATCACAAACGCGGCCTCTACCGTCATGCGCGTCGCCATGCGCCACTCCCGGCGGCCGACAAAAACAAGGCCCTTGCCAAAGAAACCAATGTAATTCTTCGATTCCTCTGTGGGTGCATCTTCCTTAGTGCCCGCCGCCACCCCTTGGGCCGCCCGCTGCGCACGCGGCAGCTCGGCCACAAACGTCACGTCATGCGGCAGCGACTGAGGGAAGAGGGCGGTTGCGCCTTTCTCCTTGGACGCGGTGGCCAGCCCCGTGATGTTCTTGACATAGCGTCCATCGGCAGCGGAAAGCCCGACAATCATTGGTGCCGCACCCGCACTGGTGGTGCCCTGACTGGCCCCAGCAGAGCACGTGACGTGCAGAGGGGGCACGCTGGCGACATGGGTGTACGTCGCGGCCGGACCCGCAACCACCTGGGCGGTGGCCAAGTTCGGGGTGCCGTCCGCGGTCAGCTCGCAGCGCCAGAGACCATTCAAGCCGTAGGCAACGAGCGAGTGGCTGTCTTTGGAGGCTTTGCTGCTGTTCCTGGGCGATGCCGCAGCATGCACAAGCTTCACGGCACGCACGCTGCCGCCGTCCTGCGCAGCATCGCCAGAGCGCTCGCCGCGGTTGGTCAGCTCGGTGCGAATGACAGGGAAGCCGTCGGCGAGGCTCACGTACAGCACGCAGTCGTCAAAGAGAAGATACAAGGCGCCCTCATCCAACGGTGCCGGTGCTGCCGCGTCGGCGTCGCTCCCGCTCTGCACGTCGGCCGCCGCCTCCGCCGAAGACGAACGGGGCACAAACACAGCGTCCAGCAGGCCGCGCCGGGCAGGCAGTTCGAGGACCTCCTCCATGCGGGAAATGGCCAGCGCCGCCTCGGCCCCATCGCGCCACCCTACGCGGCTCAGCACCACGCGCTCGTCCGTGGAGAAGACAATGTAGTGCAGCGCGGGGTCGCACCAGAGGCCGTTGAGGTGGTACTTACCGTGAATGTTGTGAGCGAACAAGGGCGACCAGTGACGCATCGCAGCATCCATGCGGAAGGCCTCGATGCGGTCCAGCCGGGTCTGCAGCAGCACATTCTTCTCCTGCGCAAAGGTAAAGCGCTGCGTCGTCACGTTTACATAGACGGCCGGCGCGGTGAAGAGCTGGGGAATCGGGGAGAACATGAGGGTGCCATCGCGCGCCGCGGAGAGCATGAGCTGGCGCTGCGGCAGTACGAGGAGCTGACTCGCCTCGTGGTAGTGCGTCCGTCGCTTCACCTCGGCAGGGTACCACTCCCCTTCCACCACGACACCACCCGCTGCGGCCGGTGTCGATGAAGGGGAAGGGGCGGTGGTGGTGGCAGCAGTAGCAGCGGCAAAGCGGAAGGCTCGCAGGGACTCGTGCCATCCCGAGGCGTAAAAGACGTTCTGATCGCAGGTGATGGTGGAGACAGGTCCCTTGTGCGTTGTGAAGGTGTGAAGAATGTGTCCGTGCTGAGCGTCCACCATCACAACGTCGCCCATGGACGTGCCCACGGCAACCACGGGTCGTGCCGAGGCTCCGATGCCGTCGGCGATGGCGCAGCACATGGCCATGCCTTTTGGCAGCCGGCACGTCCACAACGTCTCGTGCGCCGCGAGGCTGCCGCCTGCAGTCGCGGCGTCACGGCTCACACGGTCCGAGGCAGCGCCAGACTGCGCCGCCGATGAAGCGTGGCGCCAGGCGTGCACGTTGCCACCATCGTCGGTGCCCACCACCAGTCCGAGACTGGCAGATGCGGTGACGCTGAACGCGCGGTCAGCCCCTGCGATGCGTGGAATAATGCGCTCCAGCTCAATGGTGGGGCGCAGGGTCTGCCCTGCAGCGCCGCCCGTGCTGCGCGTCAGCACCACCCGCAGACGATGCCAAGAGCCATCGGCCAAGGCGGCGTAAATGGTGCTGCCGTGCACAATCGTCATGTCCCAGACGGCACCACCCGTGCGCTGGTACACGGACACGGGAAACAGCGTTTGGCTATCGTAAATCACAATTTGGCCGGAAAGATAGGAAGCGACAAAAAAGCGGTCCCGCATCTCATGCGCCTGCGCCGCCAGCGAAGACGACGACGACGACATGGCGCCGCTACTCGCATCCGATAAGACGGACGCAAGGTCGAGAAAGGCGAGACGAGTCATGGTGCGGCGCACACGGCCACCCGTGGCACGCAGCTGGGTGAAGTGGGGAATGTTCTGAAAGTACTCCACGCTGTAGAGCACCAAGGAGCCGTTCTCTCGCGCCACCACCACCTCGCTTTCCGCGCGGTTCGCAGCAACGCACGAAAGACCCGAGATATCTGGTGCAATCACCTTGGAGCGGAGCACCAGGGACTCAAGGTCCTTGACGGTATTGGTGGGAACAAAATTCGTGAGCGGCATCGACGGCAGCTGTGCCGTGCTGTCGAGCGTGACAGCATCCTCGGCGATGTCCAGCTTCACCGGGCGGATAGGGGAGGTCTGTTTAGCGCTGGGCTTGTCCTGCGCCGCGGCGGGCGACGACTCGGAGAGACTAAGGCAAATGCTCCTCCCTTCCACCGACAGAGACTTGGAGCGCTCCTTGCTCTTCTTCTGAGAATGCCGGTCCGTCGACGGAGCAAGTGAGGCCTGCTTCATCTGCTTCTTCTCACTCTTGGGCGAGGCAGAGTTCCCACGCGGCAGCGGGGACGCGGCTTCTTGCCTGGGTGTCTTGCCCTTGCGCCCCTCGGTGTGCGCATGCTTTGGCGTTGCCTGCGCCGCAGCGCCCGCGTCTTCGCCATGAGCGCCGTTTGGGGTCTTCCTGTCGGGTGTGGATGGCGCTGGCGGCGCGGGCACGGTGCGGGAACGCTTCTTCGGAGGCATGGCAGCGGGGTACGCAGCCAAGGGCAACAGAGGGCGCGGTGCGATTGGATATGTATTTTGTTTTCCGTTTCGCGACTACACAACTGATGAGTGTTTCTATGGGAACGTGTTAACGCACCAAAACGGGATTTTAAAAAAGCAAGGTTACAGGGAAAGGGTGTGGAATCAGCAATAGACAGTCGTTGTGCATCTAGAAGAAGCATTTCATTCGGACGTATGAATCGTTCACACATCGTACTAAGTGGGGCGCTTATAGCGTCGGTGCGTTTTGAATTTTTCCGTGGCATCGCAGTCTAATTTCCATTGCTGCTCTCCGTTATTCCTCTTCATTTCTCTCTTTTCAGTGAGTTTAGTGGTTACGCAAACCCAAACACGGTAGGTACACTTTTTTTCTTTTTTGTGTGTGCGTGCGTGTGTTTCACAGCTCATCACCTCCTCAGCTTTTCAAAGGTTTCTCGAGAAAACAGAGGAACGTACGCGTGCTTCTGTGTGTTCCATGAGACCTCCGTTGCCGCCGCCGGCACCGCTGCCGCCCCGTTGGTCCCGCCAGCGGTGCTGAGGTGCGTATACATGGGACACTCCTCCATGGCGCGCTGATACGGCTTGAAGGAAAGGACGACGACACGCTCCTCTGGCTCTTCACCAGGTGTGGTGACGCATTCAAGCGCCAGCTGCGCGCACCACGCCGCGTTTGCAGGGAGAGAAGGACCTGTTGCACCGTGGGCGGCGATGTGGCGCCGCAGCGTGTCGACCGCACGCGTGAACAATCTCGTGCGGCGGCGCAGCTCCGTATCCAGCGTGGTCTCGGCGAGCTCGTCCTGCTCTGCGCCGACAATAGCAAAGGTGCCAAGCTGTGCGTTGGCGTGTGCTAGTACGGTGGGGTTTGACTCGGTGGCTGTATTGGCAGGCGGCAGCGAACCCGCGGAGAGCATCAGACGGAGCTGCCCGTAGCGCTGCACCACGCCACGCACACGCCGGCCCCCGCGTTCCAGAAACGCACTCACCTCGCAGCCCACGGTCGGTAAGCTCAGCCACGCGTCCACCAAGATGGACAGCTCAGCTGCGGCCGCTGTCCGCGGCTCCTTGTGCGGTTCCCCAGCCTCGTCAGATACCCCGTTGCTGCTCCCATCTGCCGCGGGCGACGAGGAAGCCGTCACGCCTTGGCGTGTAAACTGCGCGAACCCCTGTGCCACGTTGGCGCTGCAGGTCAGTGCCCGCAGGGCGTCCTCTACGCTGGTGAATGCGTTCAACCCATTCAGGTGGTAGAAGAGTTTTTGGCAAAGCAGGTCACGCTCAAGGGGCGTGGGTGCGCCGTTTGCAGGCAGCGGGCAGCGCTGTCGGAGCAGGGCGAGCCCTGCCTCACTCCCCAGCGCCCAGTCCCACGGTGCGCCGCCGGGGATGCCAAGGCGGAGGAAAAGTGGTCGGCCAGAGGCGGACAGTTGCTGGCCAGCAGAGCTGTGGAGCATCGCCTGCCGCACCTTGTCCGCGAGTGCAGCAACGGCCGCCTCGTGGGTGTTGCTGTCGTTCATGGAAAGCAATGCCTCCACCTCTGCCACCGCCACGGGCACCTGCACACTCGGCTGACGAGGTCGCAGCTCCATTGGCACAAGCCTCTCCCGAGCGACAGGAACATTCCTGACGAGGGACGTCACAAGCGCTTTTTCCGCTGCTGAGAGCTGTGCTCCGCCGCGGCCGCCGTCGCCATCGTCCTCGTCGCCAATCTTGGGGCGCTTGCGCACGGTGCGCTGGACCGCTGCCTTGTGAATACGGTGGCAGTTCATTCCGAACGGACAGTCCTTCCCGGCTAACGTGGAGGGGCACCAGCGCGGGACGCTGCGACCGCGATACGCCAAGTCCAGGCCCCGTGTAATGGCCAAGGACGTCTTCGGCACCTCCTGCCCTTCAATCGTGATGTTCGGGGTGTAGACAGGCTCTGGTGGCAGCGGCTTTTCCTTCTCGACAATGCGCAGCTTCAACGGGGGGTACTGCATGCCGGGCTGCTCTGGCACAATGGTGGCACGGCACGCCGCGAGCGCCTCCTCCTCCGATGCGTAGAGAGCCAGCCCGTAGCCTTTGGCTTCTAGGTGCATGACAAGCATGACGCCTGAGCTGTGGTCCGCCAGCAGCCGCCGCAGGCGCTCGTAGCGCGGGTCTCGGTTTGCATTTTTCCGCTGATTTCCCTTGTCATCTGCACCACCTTTGCTGTCCGTGTAGGTGGGCTGCAGGACAAACTCGGGGATATCCGTTATGAACACAAATGTGCGCATGGCGACCCTTCGCGATCGTTCTTTGGATCCCTTTATGGGTGTTCGCTTGTGTGTGGGTGTGGGTGTGATTTTCTCTATATCGTTTCCACGTGCTCGAAGCAGCAGTAGCGACGACAACACTCAGAACGAGGACTGCGCTTTCGTCCGTCGTAGCAATGAATATTCTCTCTAGACATGGTTGGCATCGGAGAGGAGCGCAGAAAGCAATGAGAATGGTAAAGTCAGAGTAAAGGGCCGTCAGGTTGGTGTCATCAGTCATCTGCGTGGATCACGGTGGTTTCCCGTTTCGTGAGACATACACCAGGCGCTGCTCCAAACTCTTGTTTGGAATCGTTCACTAACATACAGTACCGCTCATGTATGCACGCACCTGTGTCGCACACGAAAGGTGTTGCGTCGATCTCGTCGAATTAACGATTTCCGCTTTGTTTGTTTTTGTTTTTGAAGGGAGGGGGGATAGGCTGTGAGGCCAACCCCATGACCGCTGTCATGATTGTACACAGAAAAGAAAAGAAAAAAAAGCAGGTCGTAGAGAGCATCCTCCACAACCATCGATACTGCCATTGTCGCTACGCCGGTCACCACCGACCTGCCCCCGTGGCCCCACCATCCTCCTCAGAAACAGAGCGTACCCCTGTTGAGTGACGGCTCATATCCGTGGTAAATACTTCCCAGTAGGGTGGGTCCAGCAGAAGCAACGGGTTCCATGCTGCGGAACTATCCGCATCGGCATCGCTTCGTTCGTTCTGCGGGTGCCGCCGCTTTCCTCCTTGCCTCCGCCGGTGGCCCCACGGGGTCGAGCGTGTGCCTACCTCAGAAGTGTGGTCACGGGCTGCAGAGTGTGCGTCGGCAACATCCGCGTGAAAGGCGTACGCACGCTGCGCATGCGAGGCCCGCGCGCGCAGAAATCGCTGGCGGGTTTCTGGACTCGAGACATCCCTCCTCTCCTCGCCACTTGCCGCGACATGGCGGAACCGGTCATCACTGTGGCGGGCAGCACCTAGTGCCCCATCCGTAGTGGTGGAGTAAAAGGAAAAGTCACCTGCGTCCACCGAGCGCTCACCGGACTGCGGTGCGTTCTCCCACGGTGATGTCTCTTCGTCTGCTGTAGCGCCGACCTGCCACTGGCCGTGACGATGCACAAACACAATGTGCTCCAGCACAGCGCCGGACATTGTGTAAAGGTCCTCCAACGCGGAGGCAATCGCCCCCACCATGCTTGCGGTCCGGCGGTACTCCTCGCTCGCCGCCTCCGCCGCCACCAGCGCCAGTTCAATCGACGCGTCGAGGGGTCGGATGCCTCGCACGGTGCAGTTGTAAAAGTAATCGACCGCGTCGTTCCAGTGCTTGGCAGCAACGTAGGTGTTCAGCACCGTGTGCGCCAGCTGCGGACTGCGCGTCGC
>JASAOC010001833.1:0-11610 GCA_030849835.1 Herpetomonas samuelpessoai
CGGTGGCGAAGGGCAGCAGAGCGGCGAGGCATAGAGCGAGAGTCACCAGCCTCAGCCGGTGTGTGGGGAAGCGGGAGGGCTTCATGGGGTCGTTGTAGGTGGTGCGGCTGCTGGGTAGATGGAAGGAGGAGTAACGAAGACGACAGGAAAACACTGTGCCACGACGGTGAGAGTAGAGTGAGCGAGGTTGGGGAACCAGAGAGCGTGCACGGTAGTGTGAAACGGGGACGTTCGCACCTTAAGGGTATGGGAAATGCAATGCGAGAGTCTTACTACGAAAACGCAGGTAAAAGGAGGACACAAAGAACGGAGGGATATCGTTAATGTTGTTTCAAAGTGAAGGCGGTCGAGTAGAACAGGACGAAGCAATGTGCGTCCAGGTTGTGAGCAAGTGCTACTACCTCAGACACGTCAGGTTTCTTCAAAGATTGCGGCCCACGGTGAACGTGAGTGGCTTCCCACGCGAGTAAGACGACGTGACATAGAGAAGGTCGACTGCATTCTTGTAGATGAGAAAGACGCAAGCCACCGTGATCGTGTCGCCTTCCTGTGCTTATTTCGCTTGACGGGTGATACCCTTTGAGATTGGTAAGCGGTATGATGAGATGAAACGGATGACAGAAACGTGGATGAGGCGAGAAAACAGAGGAGAACAGGTAGAAGAAATGAGAAGAAGACAAGTGAAGATGCGAGAGGTGAAAGAAAAAGCAGGAAAACTGAAGATCCAGCAAGAGAGAGAGGAGACGATGAAAAGGGTTCGGTCAATCGTGAAGAACAGCCAGCCAACGGATGTCACGGGTTTTACTGAGAGCCGCAACCATCGTTGTGGTGACAGTGGCCGTGGCCGTAGCGCCGACCGCCATACCGGTTGCCGCACCCGTATCGACGGCCACAATCGTTGACGTACACGACCTCTGTGGGTCCTGGGACGCGCACAATCTTGGTGTGCTCAATCACCTTCACTTGGGGTGGTGGGGTGGGCAGTGGCGCTTGTGTGGGGGCACCATAGAGGCCGGCGGACGTCGGTTGCTGCTGTGGTGGCGGGGCAGGGTACGGTACCTGTCCTGGTGGCGCGTACTGGGGCTGTGCGTGCGGTGACGGATATGTGACGGGTGGGTAGTTGGGCGCGGTGTATCCGCCATAGGTCGGCTGCTGCGGAGGCGGCATCGGCGGTGGAGGCACTCCGTAGCCGTAGGATGGCATTGCCGGTGCCGTTGCGGCGGGGGATGCACTGTCATAGCTGTAAGGATCCGGGGGGATGCCCGTGGCGTACTGCGGTGCCGGTGCGTAGGACATAAGGATGTGAAGGCGAGGAAAGGCAAATGAGGTCAACACAAAGTAAATCAAAATAACGAATGGTAGAGCTTTCTGTGGTGAACAAAACGAAACAGAGACGACAGGAATACGATCGATGAGCATGGACATCTCACCACACAATCATATCTTGACGGTGGTACCGTAGGTTGATCTTCTACTGCCCTACCCGCTGAATGACTTGTCAGTTAAGGCCATGTAAGAGAGTAACATCCTTCTTGTTAACTTTTCTGTGTTTTTTTTTAAATTTATTCTGGGTGATTACTTTAGCCATTCACCCATGTATTTGCGTGAGAAATATATAAAAAATATGTAAATAAAAGAAGAAAACAGTGAGAAAACAACGGAAAGTACGACAATGGAAAAGTTTGTCCGGGTAAAAAAAAGGAGAGCAACACAGAGGAAAAGAACGTTTTCACGTTGAAGGATGTGTAAACTCACGAAAAGTAGTCAATGAGAACGCTGACGAGAAGCTGCCTTCACCAGCGTACATGCGGAGATGCTCCGACAGGGTACTGGAGAGAGGCGCGAGCTCGCAATGGAGAGGAAAAAAAGGAAACACAAGAGGGGTGACAGAAGTCAGACGGGCAGATGACGGACATCGCACCGATCTCCGAGGTACACTGCCTCTGTCATGATAGGGCACTGACGGAAGTCCGACGTCCCCCTCTGAATGAGTGTGGTAAATTCGGAAGAGGAAAGGAGTGTGCTGGGAAGGGTGGCTCGCTTACTTCGGCGTCTGGCGACCCAAACATTCTCCCCCCAAATCCCCGTGTACATAGAGGGGCAGTGGGAGTCTGTGGGGTAAGCGACGCAGGAGCGCGGACCAGCACTTCATTCACAAAAATAAAACTCAATGGTCAGGAAAAGAGGGTACCCCGAGGGGAAGTTTAAAGCGAACCATGGACAAGGAAGAAGTGGGTGAGGGGAAGGAGGAGAAAGGAAAAGGAAGAAAACACAGAGGGAGAGAGAAGGGGGAGAAACGGAGAATGAGCGGACACCCACGTCTCTCACACGGCTAGTACTACAAAAACGCCTGTTCGAATTATCTGTTTCTTTCTCTCCCTTTAGGATACAGGTCGTTTACCAGTCAAAGATGTTCGAGACGTACTCTGAGAAGATGCCCCAGAGCAGGGACCAGGTCAGGGTGAAACCAGCGTGACCGCCGGGGCCATCGCCCGTGCAGTGGCAGATGGAGCACATGCCCATGTAGTAGCCGTGATCGTCAGGCTTGTCCGCAAAGACACCGAGGCTGCACTTGCGGTCTTCACGGATGCCATCATCGCGGCACGTCCTGTAGTCGTACACATCGGGAGATTTGGCCGACTTGTAGAAGATTTCTGTGGCGGCGTGGCGGTAGCCCAGGGAGAGAGGGGGCAGGTGGTTGATTGGGTCCTTGGCGTGCGTCACGCGGAAGAGGTGACCGGTCGCCCCAGTGCTGGCAGTGCGGCTGCCCCAGATCAGGCTGGTCAACCACGAGCTGAACGCCCTGTTGCCAACACGGAACGAGCCGTAGGTGTACACGGTGATGGCACGCGGGTCGGAAGGAGCGTCGCCGCCCGTGGCAATGTCCGCCGCACACACCTCCGCGATGGCACCACCGAGGGAATGACCCGCGAGGAAGAAGGAGTACGACGGGTAGGCCGCACGCAGCGCCGCCACATCAGCGCGAATGTTCGTCTGCAACGACAGGTACGAGTTGAGGATGCCCCGGTGAACGTAGCAGCCACCCGGGCACACCGTCTTGCCGTTCACACGCGGCAGCGGTGTCATGATGAAGTCGAGGTTCGCCACCCAGTTCTTGGCGTTGTCCGACGCACGGAACACCACGATGATCTCCTGCTTGTCGTGGTCCACGCCGGTGATGGCGAGGGTGCCGTCCGACGCCGTCTTGTCATGCACGGCGTACGGCGTGAAGGTGGGGTTGCGTTCGCAGGCGTCACCGCAGTTCCAGTTGAGGATGCGGTCGTTCTCGCACATGGAGGTGCGACTGAGCAGGAAGCCGCGCGTGGCATCCGGAACGCTGAACTGCGCTCCCTGCTCCACCGTGGCGGTGGCGAAGGGCAGCAGAGCGGCGAGGCATAGAGCGAGAGCCACCAGCCTCAGCCGATGTGTGGGGAGGCGGGAGGGCTTCATAGGGCCGTTGTTGCTCATCCAGGTGTGCGGGTAGAAAGCCTTTGGGTGAGAAGAAGATGTTGTGTTTCGGTTGGCGAAGAGGATGGGGAGGGGAACTGTTTGGATAGGGGAGAAAGGGCGGAAGAATGTGAACTTCAGTTGCGCTTGATATGCCTTAGGCACCAAAGGAAACTTACTGTGTCGCAATAGCAGCAAGGAGAAGAAGAGCAAGGCACGGAAGGTGGCGCGGAGTGAGTGACAGCGGTTCGTGAGGTGTGGGGTGAAGACGGCCAGTAAGCAATGAATGAGACAATGGGGGGGGGGTGCACGGCCGTCCTTNGCGGGTAGAAAAGCTTTGGGTGAGAAGAAGATGTTGTGTTTCGGTTGGCGAAGAGGATGGGGAGGGGAACTGTTTGGATAGGGGAGAAAGGGCGGAAGAATGTGAACTTCAGTTGCGCTTGATATGCCTTAGGCACCAAAGGAAACTTACTGTGTCGCAATAGCAGCAAGGAGAAGAAGAGCAAGGCACGGAAGGTGGCGCGGAGTGAGTGACAGCGGTTCGTGAGGTGTGGGGTGAAGACGGCCAGTAAGCAATGAATGAGACAATGGGGGGGGGGTGCACGGCCGTCCTTTCAGACATCAGAGGGCTCAGGCTCTTCGTGAGAGGAACCGTATCCAGACGAAGCCAGCAATGCGTGCAGCAGCAGACTTGCTAGTCAGCGGGCTCCTTTGATTCTCTCTTTGTATACCTTTGATGTTGAAGGCCGCCCGAGGGAGGGCTTGATAGGCAAAGTGCGAATACAAGGAGACTACGAAAGGCTAGCAGACGAGGGGGAGAGTAGTATAGGAGGAGAGAAAGAATGACGGGAAAGACGGGGGAGGGAGAGGATTGCGAGTCGCAGCAAAAAAAAGAATAAGAAAAACAAGTAAGACGATGTCGTGATGAAGAGTATACACCACAAGCGATTCTTGGAAGAGGAAACGGGGGAGAGACAGTCATCGTTGTCAGCACAGTTTCCATAGCTGTATCGCTGGCGTCCGTACATGCTATGGTAGCCAGTGACGTGAACGGGGTTTGGATTGCTGCACACAACCTGAGAAAGGGGCGGGATTCACAGCTCATTCATCTGTTGGACCCCCGTCCCTGCTGAGGGGTCCATCGATCATGAAGGTTCAAGAGGCGGGAAGGCAGGCTGCTGTGGCGCATCGTAGTAGCCACCAGAGGGAGAGCCGCCGTTGCCGCTGAGAGGCAGGGTACGGCACCTGTCCCGGTGACGCGTACTGCGGCTGTGCGTACGGTAATGTGTAGTTCATGGGTGGGTTACACAGCTGCAGCGTACCCCGTGGCAGCTGACTGGTACGGTTGCTGCATCGGTGATAACGGAACCCTGTAAACGCACGGCGCATTTATGGGGCAGTACGGGTTAAACGACTGGTCGGTGCTGTGCAGAGACAACTGTGGGTAGGACATTGGTGGAGCGGAAAATGTGTCGAGTAGTGTGACCGAAAAACGTGAGCGGTGAAGGGACCTGTAGCACTTGAGAAACAGAGAGATAAAGAAGCTATAAGTGACAGGTGCTCGGCCAGTGAGGCATGCATGTGTTGAATGGTATCCGGTTCACCTTTTCGCACTCACCAAATGGGTGTTCTCCTCGAGCCCCGCACCGTACACAGATGAGTTCATCTCTGGTGAAGGCAGAGCTCCACTTTTTCCACGGAGAATCGGTGTTCCGTTGCTTTTCTCGTGAAGGGAAACAGGGAAGTGGTGAACCGCATTACCTGAGTAATTACGACTGACGTTCAAACACAAGGGAGGGCTTTTGTTTGAGAGGAAATGCTACCCAAGGCAGCTGGTAGGCCCCCTAGAGACTGTACTTCAGCAGACAGGCTGAAGGGCCATCAAGGAGCAGGACGATGTGAGTAGGGAGGGGGGGGGAGGGGGAAAGGGTACGGTAATTGTAAACAACTATGAGAGTGAGAACGCGAAACTTGAAGACGTAACGGAAGACACAGGAGCCCATCTACTTCTTAGAGCTGCGAGACTTTGCGGCCGTCGGGGTAGGGCCAGCCTTGGGCTTCTTCGTGGCATTCGAGGTTGGTAGCTTGTCCATTGTTGCTGACGTCGTGGGCCGTTTCTTGACAACGGGAGCGTTCTTCGTCTTTGACGCAGGTTTGAGTGTACCAGCACTCTTCGTGGCAACGCCAGTCTTCGCTGCTGCAGCAGTCTTCGTGGGAGCCTTGCGAGCATCTTGCGCGTCAGGCCCGTTGGTCACATGGGCGGCGTAGTCGTAATGCGTGGAAGTCTGCGAGGGCGTTGGCTTTGTGGTGACGCCAGTGCTCCGTGACATACCTTTTCCCTGCGACGCAGGTGGCGCCGGCTTTGAAGCGACAGATATTTTGGACGGTGGTTGTGGCGGAACCGCAGGAGCACCTGTGACGTGTGAGGCGTAGTCATAGTAGGTGTCTTGCCCAGATGCTGCTGGAGCTGTTGGTGCAGGTGTCGGCTGGTGTGTAGGTGGAGCTGGGGAAGCAGAAGCAGAGGACTTCGTCGCCTCCGCGCGTGGCATCGGTGCGCCAGTGGGATACCCTGGCCCAGTGGCTGGGTACCCGAGGCCGGCCGACGGCGGCCGCTGCGGTGCCGGCTGTGGAGGTGGCGGCGGTGCGACAGGGGTCGCCACCCCAAAGGGCACGCTTCCTAGTGGGTACCCAGGGCCAGCTGCAGGGTTCGGTCCCGCGGGTGGTGGTGGAGGCTGGTGTGGTGCGCCATACGCACCACCTGGTGGGCCGGAAAGAGGTGCTGGGGCCCCACCCTGTGGCAGAACATGGGCCAAGGGAAAGGTACTGGATTGGCCAGTACCCGTCGCCCCCAGTGGCGTGTACATCTGAGCAGCTGGCAGCGGTGCAGCGGCTGGGGCTGCGGGGGCGGCGTATGCTGGCGTCGCATTCGCTTGCGGCGGGTGCCAAGTGGGAGCTCCTGTGTAGCCGCAGGGCTGCGCGGGCGGACGACCCTGAACGTAGGCTGCGGGCCCTCCCGGTGCTTCACGGTAAGGTGCTGGTGGGGGAGGGTTGGGGTTGTAGGTGAACTGCATGGTGGAGTGATGGAGTTGCTGTCAGAAAGAGAAATTTGTGTTTGTCTGTTGAAGCACAAGTCTAGCGGAATGAGGAGAGACGGAGGAGGGGAGCGGTCGCGAGGGTGTGGTAAACCGTTTCGAGTCTGTAAAGCACAAGTCGAGGAGCATGGTGCAAAAATTCGAAGCTTGGAAGGAAAGGGAGAAGAACGTTGATCATGCCATGCGCAGCCACTGGTGTGTGCACTGTCTGGTGAGGAAGCAACTGAGTGCGTTACTGTTTTATACATTTCGATTGCAAGATAAGTCTCTTTCGAGGACGCGAATTAAGTAAGCAGAGGAGTAAAGAATGAGTGCAAGACAAAGCAGAGGACTCTCTAACCAAGTATAGCGACGTGTGTATATGTAAGGTTCAACGACCCGTGACACCGCACCACAGACCATCCCGACGCCTCTCGCTGTCTCACAGGGGTGTGACAGAGGACCCATGCCCCACGGGGGCGGTGCGCACTTGGCCATACGTCACCGATTGTGGAGGCGCGGTGTTGGGAACGTAACTTCCGCCGAGAGCGGTGGTCGTGGTGGAGGTAGGAGGCGGCAGCTGGTTCGCGTACCCGCTCTGTCGCCATTCATCTATTCCCCCGTAGCCATTGTCCATCTGCCCTTGTGGCACTTGCCTCTGGATCTGATACGCTTCTGTGCTCGGGGCGTAGGCGTACGCTTGCCAAGAGGAACTATTCGGGCCGGACGGGTTGTGAACCCCGTAGGTGGGTTGCTGATAGAAAGGGTACTGATTGGGAACATTACCGGAGGATGACGGGCCGTACTGTGGTGGCGGTCGGGCGTCGTACCTGACTTCTGTGGACGGAGTGTTTCTACTCCGATCATTTGGTGAAACCGACCAGCGCGCAGCACCATTGTCGTTGGGTTGGCTGTTGGCCATGGGAGGTCGTGCACTGTAGAGTGGAGGCGGGGAGGACACTGGTGCAGCGTGGGCGTTGTCATGCGATGAGGCGCGCTGCCGGGAGTGCTTACTGCCCATTTCGTAAAGAAAAGAGGAAAGAATGACCCCGTGAGGAGAGGATTTGTGTGTGCGGTAGAACTGCGTGGGGAGTATAGAGGAAGGAGAACGTACAATGAACAAGAGAGAAAAAGGCGACAGTGTTGAGCCTGCCATAGCATCAAGGAGGGAGTACCACGGATAACATATTAGGGAGAGCAGTGGTACCAACGTAATCGGTTTCAGCTCTCAGCACCGTCGTACACTCTTTGCCGTTCAGTTTCACTTTGTGTATGATAACGAGGCCTCGGCGTGCGCTTTCATTGCGTGCAATTGAATCGGTAGAGAGACAGAGAGAGAGAGAACTGGCGAGAGTGGTGAGCAGAAGGTGTGTAAGATTTGTCACAAGTTTCACCTCCACGAAAAAGTAATTGGGTAAACAGGGTAAAATTGGGTGAGCGTGAGGGTCCGTGGGAGGCTTCACGTGAAGAGCTTGAGGTGATGAAAGCTGAAAAGATACTCTACTGGGGGAAGTGTACCCCGTACCCACTTCATTCTGGGAGTGGACGCTGTCCTAGCGTGAAAATCACGCGTTGTGAACACACGTTTCACTGGGCTTTCTCGCGTTGCATGCACTGAATGGGGACACCCCTCGTAGAGGTTGACCACACGTAAGTACAGGAATAAGGTCTTCTACCAGATCTACTGGTTCGCACACCCACCGCCACCGTGGTGATGGGGCCCACACCCAGGGGGGCGGCCGTGACGACCCGGTCGGCCGTACGGGCGGCACGGGGGTGGCGGGGGTGCGTGACAGTGCCCGTGCGGTGGGCGGCCGTTGGAGTAGACCACGGTGGTGTGCTGATGCGGAGGAGGCGGGGGCCCTTGCTGGTAGATGATGGTCGTACCAGGCGGCGGGGCAGGGTACGGCACCTGACCCGGAGTGGCGTATTGGGTGGGAGGCGGAGCGTAGTAGGTGGGCTGACCGTAAGGCTGCCCGTAAGGTTGTTGTGGAGGGGGGTAGCCGTAGGACATGAGGAGAGCAAGGGAGGAGGGTTCAAATCAAAGAAGGGTATCGGACGCGATGTACGCAAGCGAAGGCGGTTCTTGATAGCGGTGAAGTGTCAAAAGTCGAGTGATGGGGCTGGGGGAGGGGGAGGGGAAGGAAGGGTTGGACAGGTGTAGCGATTGCGAAGGAGGAAGTGGGAGTGTGACAGATGTGAAATGGAGGTCGTCGGCTCTGTGCGAGGGGAACCTCTTCTTCAGGCCTACACGTTGCCTATGCACCACTCGTTAAAAGCAGCAGCATTTACAGGTGACAAATATGTCACCGCCTAGTGGAGCCGTGAGGGATGCTCAGCTCTTGAGTGGGACTTTACATTTCTTTTTCTTTACGGATCTGGGTCAGTTGTGGTGAGGGGATCGGTGGGATGAAAAGCAATGAAATGGATAACAAAGATTATTCGTATTTCAAAGTTGGTGTGAAAACAAAGAGCTCGACAAGGTTGCAAGCGGAGGGCGAGAGAAAGAAAGAAGGACAGCGTACGAAGGCTGAGAACAGAAAGCAAGTGGGGTTTTATGACGCGGCTACATACGCGAGCGCAGTGTGGTTCTGCAGAGATGTCGTGACATTTATTTAAAAACTCAAAAAAAAAGGTAATGGATGAATAGGGCAGACGTTTCGAAGGTGTCACAAGCAACAAACATAAATGACGTATATACGATGAAGTGAAAAAAAAAAGATTATTTTCTTTTAAAAGCAGTGGTAAATAGCAAACTCCTCCGAGAAGGATAAGGGAAAAGCAACAAGGATACGCAAAGCAAAGAAAAGGCGACCGTAAAATTGTTGAATAAAACAGTGTGAAAAAAAAAGACCACACACAACAGTCCATTCCCCACCAACCACAACGACAGCGGACCCTCACTGCTGATCACAGTTTGCCCGGTAGCAGTCGCACCTTGTGCATTGGCGTGTTTGGAACCAGCTGTCGCCGTGACAGGGGCACACGCACCCATTGGACGGGTTTCGCGAGTCCAGGAAGTCAGAGGACGACAGGAATTGCTGGGAGCTGCTATCAACACGCGACGAGGTTGTTGTGCGCAGCTGCTGCTGCTGTGATCTCGCTCGCATCAGACAGAACGGGACGAGCGCCATGCCGTCCACGCTACCGTTGGCGGTCGGCGAAAGACTGACTTCCTGACGGAACCCACCGCACGCGCAGAGTTCATCATGCCGGAAGGTTTCCCAGAGGATTGTATTGGGCGTCGCCTTTTCCTTTGTCTTTGCCTTGTCACCGCTGTCCTTTCGAGAGAGGACCTTGAGGAACTTGAAGGAGCCGTTACGGCTTGAGGAGCCCTTTCGCGCCGTGCGTTCAGAGGACACGTCTGCTTCGGGGAGCACGACGCGTGGGGCGCGGGGTTGCAGGTTCTGGCCCCAGTCCTGATACATTTGCTCTAGGACATAGTTCCGCTCACTCTCTGGCTGATCGCGTAGTCGCTCCCAGCGCGGCACGCCATCGTGTGTGCGGGGGCGGCCTGTCAAAGGGTCACGGGTCCCTAGGCCCGCCGGCCGCAGGGTCATGACACCGCCATCATCGCCTCCGCCACCATTGGGGAGTCCTTCACGGTTCGCGTCATCGCCATCGGCCACTTCGGCGAACATCCAGCGGTAGCTGGAACGTGCGCCTCTGTTGGTCGTGTGACGGACAGTGCTGGTGCCGGTGGTGCCGCGGTATTGCACCCTATCCCCTGCAAGGGCAGCTACTTGACCAATCACGGGGACCGTCAGGAAATCGTAGAGGGAATTAGGTTGGTTCGTCCGCGAGTTCCTTCCCTTCCGGCGTCGCGGCTGTTCTTCTGGGGTTGTGCCGGCAGGACCAGCCTCGGCCTCTGTCGCGTTGAATTGGGAGAAGGCAGGGTGTAGAAGCAGCGTGTCAGGCACTCTGCCATCAGAGAGTTTTCGCTTGGGTGTGGAGTGGTCCTTCACTTTGGCATTTCCATCCCCACGATTGCCCTTGGCTTTGGTAGCGCTGCGGTGCTTCGCTACTGGCGGCGGTGCTGAGATGGATCGAGCAGCAGCCTCCACAGGGATTCCATACGTGAGGCAGTGGTAGGGTACTGTAGACGACGGTGACCATGTGTCCGTGAGGTCAGTATCGTCGACCGAAAGACCCGCCGAGCGTTTGCCTTGCACGTAGTCCTCCGGCCTGAACGGAAGTGCCGCTGGGTATTTATTGTTGCCAGAAGGCATGCGTGTTTTGAGATATAGGAATATATAAATGGAAAGCAAAGACGAATTGTATTAAGAGGAGAACCAAAAAAAAAAAAAGCAGTGAAAAGGATGGAGATCCTTACGCAGCGGGACTGCGGAAGAAAGATATTTTGCACCTAGCTGACAGAGAGGATACGACGCCGTGTCCAGCGGTGTTGGAGGGGAGGGAATAGAGAGAGAGAGAAAAAGCAATATTAGGGGGATTCTGATCGTGCGAGATAGAGAGAACAGCACAAACAGAACACACAAGAGCCGTGTTAGTGCATGCGCCCACGACATCACTGCGACAGTGGAAACGAGAATATACAGCTTTCTTCACATTTCTGCCATACCTACTCATTGACCAACGCATCCTCTTCGTCGATTGGCATGTTCTCGCTCCCGTTCTGTATTATTTTGTAGTGACGAGATATGTAAGATAGCGGCGTGCAAAGTGTGCGGACCCATGTGACGAAACGGCAATAAGGTAAAGGTGGATTGGATCAGGTCTAAGCAGCCGATAGAAGGAAAGAGATAAGCGCCATAGCACTTCAAGGAATAATTGATGGACTGGAAAAGAGAGAAAGTGGGTGTGTGTGCACATGCATACGTATGCGGTAAAGAAAGAAATGCAACCGCAAGCAACGGGAAAGCAGAAACAAGAATAAAATAGGAGCGAATGGATGTGTGCGTGAATGTGATGGAGCGCAGGAATGAGCAAGCTCGCAGTACACACATGAGAAACAAAAACATGACGGGAAGCAAAACAGGTGATGTAACGTATTTGTGTTTTGAGAAGAAATTGACGGATGACCGGCGCATAAACGTCAAGGAAACGAAGATGAGAAACGCAGAGTGTCACA
>JASAOC010001834.1:0-11614 GCA_030849835.1 Herpetomonas samuelpessoai
ACAAGATAAGAATGGCAGAGGCCATGCACCACCCTCCGCAGGCTTGGATGTAGCGACCATAGGCCTCAAAGGAAACAGCCCCCGTTGCCATTTCTTCCTCTGTCAATAGACGGCCTGCCTGTGGATTCCTCTCCGGTGCCGCCCCCTCATCACCCGACGCATGCGACACATGTTCAGGAGGAGCCCCAGCGCCATCGACTCCAGACGCGTCTGTGCTGTGCTCCGTGCCCTCACCACCTGCATTCCCTGCCGAATGTCCCGCCAACAAGGTGCGCTTCGCCAGACTATCCACATCGTCCACAGGTGAGGAGACTGGCTCTTCTCCGTCCTCCTCTGGACCCTGAGGGTCATCTGCCATACCTTCCTGCGATGGATCGCTTTCGTGTTGCGATGTACTCCCCCGGCGGCTTGAAGCAGCCTCCCTCGCATCGACGGTCAGTCCCGTGGCGTGGAACTCCTCTGGGGTTCCCGTGAAGGCGATCTGTCCGTTTTCGATAAGGACCACAAGATCCGCTTGGTCGACGACGTGTGTCTGATGCGTCGCCAACACACGCGTCTTCCCAGACAGCTCACCCAGCACACACTCCCGCATCACACGCTCGCCAACATGAGCGTCAAGCGCAGACAGCGGGTCGTCCAGCAGGTACAGCTCCTTGTCAGCGTACACAGCACGCGCAAGCCCAACACGTGCCTTCTGCCCACCACTCAGGTTGATGCCCTTCTCACCAATCTCCGTCTCCAACCCATCCGCAAGCAGCGACAGGTCAGCGCGCAGCTGGCTGCAGTCCAGCGCTCGCTCAAACCGCGCCTCGTCAAGGTCAGAGAAGAACAGCACATTGTCACGCAGCGTCGCGTTCATGATCCACGCCTGCTGCGGCACGTACGCAACGGATCGCGCAGCAAGCACGCGGCCAGACGTCACGTCCACAGCACCAATCAGAGAGTCCAGCAGCGTCGACTTCCCACTCCCCGTCGGGCCAAGTATCACCGTCAGCTTGCCACGCGGAATTCTCAAGTTGACATTCTCAAGAAGAACCTTGGGCCGCAGATTGTAGAAGCCATCGTCATCACTGTCAGGCTTTGGGCCTGTTGCTGCTGTACTGGCACCAGCCTCGGTACTGCTACCCTCTGGAGGCGCGGTCCCGGTCGTGGAAGCCGCGGTGGTGGGGTCCGATGGACTGGTGCTCGCCCTTGTGCTCGCCGTGCGGGGGTCCACTAGTGGCACCGGAGAGTAGGCTGTGAGATTGGCTCGGCGAAACCACACGGCGGTCGCCTGATGCCAGCATTCCTCCTCCAGCTGCCGGTCCTCCAGGGTCGAATTCGTGCGACTCGCCGTCTGGAAAGATGCGTGGCCCTCATGCGCGCTGGTGGAGCTCCCTGTCTCCCGGTGGGAACCCCCACTGCCAGTGTGGTGGTAGTGCTTCATCGTGTCCTTGATCTTGTAAGGGTCCGTGTCGTCGCACTCGAGAAAGCGGTTGAGCCGACGGGCAGAGACGGTGCACCGCAGCACCATCTGAATGGTCATGGGGATCATGAAGAAAGGCATTTCGAGAATCCACAGCAATGAGATGACCGGAAAGACGACGGACGGGGTGAGGGTGTGGCCTGTCGCGCTGTAGGTGAAGAAGACGGACGCCACTACGAGACTTGGAGCGGCATTCATGAAGAAGCTCACGATCATGTAGCTGTACTGGATGTTGCGCAGCTGACGGAGCTCCTCGTTCCGTTTGTCCTCGATGCTCATGACAAAGGATGGCTCCCACGACATGAATTTGGCAACACGGATACCGGAAATGAACTCGTTCGTGGCCTTCAGTCGCGCGTCCGTCGCCTTGGCCTTGGCACGGAAAGTCTTGAACATAAAGACCATGATGATGCCTTGCAAGGGCATGAAGAGCACCAGCACGCCGGCCCCCACAAACGCTGCCCACCCTACAAGACGGTAGAGCAAGAAGATGGACACCGTCAGCGTCACAGGGGCGGACAGCATGGACCAGAACATTTGGGCGAACGAGGCGATGCGGCCCACATCGCTGCTCATCAGGTTCACCAATCGGCCCGCACTCATGGAAGGGTCAGACAAGGACTTCCCAGAGATGGTGAGGCACTTCTCAAAGAGCAGGGCGATGAGGGCGTGCTTGGTCGTGTAGCTCGCGCGGTAGCACAGGATGGAGAAGCGGTTGCTCGCGATAGATTCGCAGAGGGGCACAAGAAAGAGAAGGAGGGTGAGGAACAGTCCATAGCCAATCGAAGAGGGCGACGAGGACCCAGAGGTTGGTGGCCCGGCAGCGGAGGAGCTGTCGAAGGAGGAGGAGGACATGCCGCCGACACTGCTACTGCTGCTGCTGAGCATGGAGGAGAAGAATGACGACGTCGTCGAGGCAACCGAGGCCGCGAGGCCAACACCGAATCCCATAGACGCCTCACTGGTAGACGAGGAGAAGGAGGAAGACGACCAATAAGAAGAGGAAGAGGAGGAAGAGGACGATGTAAACGCTGTCGAGTTGTTCTTCGCTGTGCCAGCGCCCGTGACGGCTTCAATATATGAAATATACGCCTCCAACACCATGGGCGACACCAGCGTGAGGGCATTCTTCAAGATGCAGAAGGGGACCGCGGGAAGGATGTAATACCCCAAGGACCGCACCACGCCACGGCCGATACCAAAGGAGGCGGGCACCGCGCCAGAGCGGATGGTCGCTGGCACCTCCTCTGTGACCTGGCGACAGAGGCGACGTCCTTCGCGATCCATCTCGTAGTACACGGCAGGATCCACCAAGGGAAAGAGGAGGTCCTTCACACGCTCGACAGACGCCACCGCCTCACCATCCTGGAGGTCAAAGAGCCGCTCGCCCGCCACCTCGCCGTCCGTCAGCAGAAGTCCTGGTTTGTTTTCCCTTTCACCCTCCCGCGGGGCTCGATGGTGACGCGGTGCCGTGTGCCAGGCGATGCCAGCAAAGATTTCGCCGCTGTCTTTGGATATTTGCCGCACGGGACCAACGTACCGGAGTGTCCCGTAGCCTCCTGCCGGGCTGCCGATGCGCTCCTCAGCTTCATGGGATGGCCGGTCATGGCAGCAGGATAAGAACCCTCGACCCACCTTCAAGGACACACGGACGCCAAGAAACGCATCCCAAAGCCGCCGCTCGCTGCGCTGTCGCTGCACTTCCCGCGACAGCTCGCGACCAATGTTGCACGCACGGAAGTGGCGCATCGGGCCAGGCAGCTGATCCGCCGTCAGGTCCTCTTGACTGGCGCGGTACATGGTGTCGCCAATCCAGGTGTAGAAGAAGTGGCCAAAGAACCAAGAGCTGGCGTCCTCGGCCTGGGGGGTGTAGGGCGGCTCCTCCCCCCACAACGCGTCAAGGCGCTCTTCCCATTGGCGACGCCGGCGACGCGTGGCGGTGTCGCACTCGCGGAGGGTGGTGAGGGTGTGCTGCGCGGCCTCGTACGCTTCCAACGGAGAGATATCGGACATGGACCCCGAGCACGCACACGAGAGCAATAAAACTTTCGAAAAAGGATGACGGTCTCCTCTGAATCTTAGCTAGTTATGTAGCACAAGACAAAAGGAGAATGAGACGGGTGAAGCTCTCTGTGCTTGCTCTTACACTTACGGGTTAGAGGAACTTCAAGGAGTAGAAAGAGAAAAAAAAAAAACGGTGCGCAACAAACGCAACGAGAAATAAACAAAAAATGAGACGTCCTTAAACGCACGGAATGCCCCAGCGCAAAAGGAAGGGAGCAGTCCGGTGCAAAACTGTACGCAAGATGGACTGACTTATGATAAGGAAAACAAGATGCAAGGAAAACGAAGTAGGACAAGGAGCTGTAATCGGAGAGCTGCGTTGCGAGAGCACTTCCAAAGGGAAAAGCAAGAAGCAGCTTTACGGAAGGGTTTAGTCCACGATACTATTCGGTGAGAAGAAGGAAGAAACTGAGAAAGGGAAGTGGTGATAGGGAACGGTTAGAACACATAAAACATTTGGAGTACGGACAAGCATTAAATGTTAGAGCCAGCAGACGTTCATTGGAAAGAGAATCGCCAGGACGCATAGGTCTTTCAACTGCCGTGATGAAATCATTTCCGTTCCTTTCATGAGGCTCTCCAGCACAAGGTACCCCAAAGACCACAGAGAATTTCTTCCCACAGCGTCCATCCTTTTGTTTTTATATTTTTATGCTTTCCGAACATTTTTCAAGAGATAGATACGGAAACATACCGAAAAGAAAGAAACGAAGTGTGAGGAAAACAAACTTCGTCGTCTTGTAGTTGTTGTTGTTTTTTTTAATGGCTTAAATAAAAGAGGGAGGGAAGGAGTGAAATCTCGCGAGTGCGAAATGCTAAATAGAAAAAGGAAAAGAGTAGAATTTTTCTGCTAGCATGTCTCCGACTCTTTCTCATGGTGCTTCCTGTAGTGTCTATTTCTTTCCTGTCGCTTCGTCTTTCGCAGAAGGATTGAACATCGAAATGCTCAAGATAGTACGTGGAGGCGGCCACCGTTGAAAGATGCGTGCAGTACATGCACCACAAACCACAAGAAACACACCTTGAAGACACGAGAGGAGAGGACGCTAACCCAACAAGTATGAAATAAGAACAGTAGCTTTAGCAATAATAATAATAATAATAATACGAAACGACGCATGGAAAGGGAGAAAAAGAGAAGACAATGGGCACGGAAACGCATGACGAAGGGGTACCCATTTTGAATCACGCAAGCCTCGTGCTGCTCGCTATGGTGTGCCGTCTCGTGAAGCCTGGCAACGTATTCGGGCAATCGGGAAACACGAGGCGGATCACTACGACCGCAAACAGGAGGTGTGCGTTGGCGTTGAGGACGAAAACAGAAAGAAGGGTGACCCACATCACGAATGCAAAATAGGCTGATACGGTGGAGAGAAAGAAGAAGTGAAAAACTTAAAAAGCAAAAAAAAACGTTTTGTATTGTGGCCTTCCTTCTTTACGAGCGAAGAGTCGGTCAGAAAAAAAGAATACGCAAACGTTGGGAAATATGTAGAAAGACAGTTTTGGGTTGCGTGGGAAACCTTTTCTTCACTTATCCGTCTCCCACACGAGTTTAACAATATATGAATATCCCGTACTCGATGAATATTCCCTTTGGTTTTAAAAGGGGGCGTCGATCGGGACGTTCTGGATGAGCTTGTGGTTCACGAACTCCTTGATGCCAAGGTCAATGAGTTCGCGACCGTAGCCGGAGCGCTTAATGCCGCCAAAGGGGAGGTCCGCCTTGACGCGAGTGGGGTGGTTCACAAAGACCATGCCCGTGTCAATCTTGCTTGCCACCTCAAGGCCGCGCTTCTCATCCTTGGTGAAGACGGACCCACCGAGACCGAATGGGGAGTCGTTCGCAATCGCAATCGCCTCCTCCTCCGTCTTGAACCGGAGCAGCATCGACACAGGGCCGAAGAACTCCATGTGGTACGCCGGGTTCGACGGGCTCACGTCCAGAAGGATGGTCGGCTGCACAAAGGCACCCTTCTCAGGAACCTTGGGGCCCACCTCAATCGCCTTCGCGCCATGCGCCACGGCGAGCTTGATCTGCTCCTTCACCTCATCGGCGGCGCCCTGAGAGGACAGAGGCGCGAGAGTGGTGGCGGGGTCCGTCGGGTCGCCCGCCTTCAGGGCAGCCACACCCTCGGTATACTGCTTCAGGTACTCGTCAAAGATCTCGTCCGCGATGATCATGCGCTTGGACGAGACGCACACCTGACCACCGTTCCAGTGGCGGCCAAACACACCCCACTTCACGGTCTTCTCAAGGTCTGCGTCCTTCAGCACAACAAAGGCATCCGCACCACCGAGCTCCATCGTCGACTTCTTCAGCGCCTTCGCAGCCTCCATCGCCACAGCAGCACCAGCACCCTCAGAGCCCGTCAGCGCAACGCCGTGCACACGAGGATCCTGGATAATAGTGTTCACCTGACTGCGGGTCGCGTACAGGTTCGTGAAGCAGCCCTCGGGCAGACCAGCATCCAGCATCAGCTTCTCCATGCGAGCAGCGCACTGCGGAACGTTGGAGGCGTGCTTCAGCAGCATCGTGTTGCCAGCAGAAAGCTGAGGAGCGATGATGCGAACGATTTGGTAGTAGGGGAAGTTCCACGGCTCCACGCACAGAAGCACACCCAGAGGCTGGTGCACCACCTGGGCCTTACCGTCTTTTGGGTCGGCGGTAGGGAGATCCACCGGCGCCAGGATGGTCTCGGCGTTCTTGACGTAGTACTCCAGCATGCCTGCGCACAGCTCCACCTCGAGCTTCGCCTCCACCAGGAGCTTGCCCATCTCCAGCGTGAGGAGGGCTGCCAGTTCATCGCACTCGGAGCGGAGCAGGTCAGCGGCCTTCTGCATGATAGAAGCCCGGTGAGCAAAGCTTGTCTCGCGCCAGGCAAGGAACGCCTTGTGGGCCTTGCCGATGGCCTCAGACACCTCAGCGTCCGTGGCGTCCGGGAAGGTCTTGATGACCTCACCGGTGTAGGGGTTCTTCGTCTGGTAGACCATCTTGAGCTTTTACGGGGAGTAAATATAGGGGTGGCTTTGGACAGTTAAGCTGCGGAAGACGGAAGAGGCGCGAAGCTGTTCACAGACAGTATTACTGTGGAAAGAAAAAAGAGTGCGTTTTAGAATGTAAACAATAGTAGGCGTTAAAGTAGCGGGGGGAAGAGAGAGCGAAAAGTTAGCTTCCGAACGCAGTTGTATGTTCCAGCGTATCAGCGATATAGATGTCCCAAACAGGAACACAAGAATAAATAAAAAGATGTGGCGAGTGTGAGGAAGGGAGAGTCGGAAAGGAGAGTTGGTATTCCTAAAGACAGCGCATGTAGCAGCGAACCAGTGTTCGAAAGAGACGTCACAGGAGCACCATCAGCTGTCTACCGGTATCGCGCAGCCACTCCCATCCAATGCAACACGAATGCTCCAGACCTTTGTTGAGCATGATCCTCACGAGGACCTTTGCTTAGGGTGTCGGGCTCGCCGCTGTTGCTTGTGCGTCAAGAGAGTTTTCTTTTTCGTTCCAAAGTTCCCTCATGAGGCAACACATATGTAAATGAAGAAAAAAATAAGAGGGGAGGAACAATGGCCTCCACACTCAAGTTTACAGTTCGATTTGCCCTTCGAGACACAAACAAAGGTAATTGTAAAGAAACACNCAGCGCATGTAGCAGCGAACCAGTGTTCGAAAGAGACGTCACAGGAGCACCATCAGCTGTCTACCGGTATCGCACAGCCACTCCCATCCAATGCAACACGAATGCTCCATACCTGTGTTGAGCATGATCCTCACGAGGACCTTTGCTTAGGGTGTCGGGTTCGCCGCTGTTGCTTGTGCGTCGGGAGAGTTTTCTTTTTCGTTCCAACGTGGCCTCATGAGGCAGCACATATGTAAATAAAGAAGAAAATAAGAGGGGAGGAACAATGGCCTCCACACTCAAGTTTACAGTTCGATTTGCCCTTCGAGACACAAACAAAGGTAAGTGTAAAGAAACACACACACGCACATAAACACTGGAGGAAAAAAAGGTGAACAGGGTGAAAAGGGCGAACGAGGGGAAGATGAGACCACAGTGGAAGAGAAGAAACAAAATAAATGAAAAGAAAAGGAAAGGAAAATTCGTGCAGCACGTTCCATGAAAGCAGAGACAGGATGGCAGAGAAGCAGGGGCACTGGTACTCTCTGTGGAGCCGCAGGAGCGCGTTGACGGTGCGAGCGTCACCACTGCCGTCCACTCACCCATTCACTGTGCTATCCGCGCCTCACCAGTTGCCATGCGCATTGCTCTCTTTTCTGTACATCAGTTGCAAGAGCCAGGGACGGCAGAGGGGGCGGGAAAGGAACGTGAGGCATCGTCACTGGTGCGGCGAAGAGGGTTACGGTGGCGCATGACAGGGAAACGCGTGCCTGCACAATTCAAAAGGGATAAAGAAGGTTCCAGTTCCAATTGGAAAGAAGAGAAGAAGTAAGTGACATGTTTTGTTTTGTTCCATCAAACATGTTTTCCAGAAAGAAAATAAGAGTCACAAAAGAGTTTCCACAAAGAGAACAGGCGTTCGTCTCAGGGCGATTGCGGCCACGTGTGGGCCAACCCAGAGATAATAATAGGGGGAGAGAGGGGGAGGAGGAAGGAGGGAAAGAGAAGAATCGCTGTTTACGTCGCTATCGTTTAGCGCATTAGTTTAAAAAATAGAAATTTAGAGAAAGAAACTTGCTTCGTGGTGAGTTGCCATCTTTCAGGAGTTGGAAGGACACACGGTACTACACGGAGAGTCCAAGGGCAAGTCTTGAGTCAAGTATCCAGTCGGACGTTCGGTCGCGTAGACCTCTCGCCAAAGCCAGAAACGAGATGAACAGGGAACAGCACATGACGCTACACCTAGAAAGGGGCATCGATGGGCACCACCTGGATCAGCTTGTGGTTCACAAACTCCTTGATGCCAAGGTCCGTCAGCTCACGCCCGTAGCCGGAGCGCTTGATGCCGCCAAACGGAAGGCTCGCCTTGGTGTGCGACGGGTGGTTCACAAAGACCATACCAGCCTCCACCTGCTTCGCCAGCTCCAGACCCCGCGCCTCATCCTTGGTGAAGATAGAGCCGCCCAAGCCAAACGGAGAGTCGTTCGCAATCGCAATCGCCTCCTCCTCCGTCTTGAACCGGAAGACCATCGTCACGGGGCCGAAGAACTCGAGGTGGTACACGGGATTCGACGGCTTCACGTCAAGAAGGATGGTCGGCTGCAGGAAGGCACCCTTCTCGGGCACCTTGGGGCCACACTCAATGGCAGTCGCGCCGTTGTCCACCGCCAGCTTGATCATCTGTCTCAATTCATCCACGGCACCTTGAGAGGACAGAGGCGCGAGGGTCGTCGTGGGATCGGTCGGATCGCCCGCCTTCAGGGCACCCACACCTTCCGTGTAGAGCTTCACAAAGTCACCGAAGATCTCATCCGCGACAATCATGCGCTTGGACGACGCGCACACCTGTCCAGAGCCCCAGTGCCGACCAAACACAGCCCACTTCACGGCTTTCTCCAGTTCCGCGTCCTTCAGCACAATGAACGCATCCGCACCACCGAGCTCCATCGTCGACTTCTTCAGCGCCTTCGCAGCCTCCATCGCCACAGCAGCACCGGCACCCTCAGAGCCCGTCAGCGCGACGCCGTGCACGCGGGGGTCGTGCAGGATCTGCTTGATCTGGTCACGCGTCGCGTACAGGTTCGTGAAGCAGCCCTCGGGCAGACCAGCATCCAGCATCACCTTCACCAGACGAGCAGCGCACTGCGGCACATTCGAGGCGTGCTTCAGCAGCATCGTGTTACCAGCAGCCAGTTGGNCACCTAATCCGCTTGGAGAGCGGCTCTTGGCTTCCCTCGAAAAGAGGTAATGGACCCTGATACCACGATGAGGTGGCCGGCATCATCAGGGATGATACGGATGACCTGATAGTAAGGGAAGTTCCAGGGTTCCACACACAACAGGACGCCCAGGGGTTGATGCACCACCTGTGCCTTGCTTCCCTTTGGGTCCGGCGAAGGCAGCTCCACAGGGGCCAAGATTTTCTCCGCATTCTTGACGTAGTAATCGACAATCTGAGCACAGAGCTCCACCTCCATCTTGGCCTCCACCAGGAGCTTGCCCTCCTCCATGGTCACAATGCCCGCCAGCTCGTCGCACTCCGCGCGGAGCAGGTCAGCGGCCTTCTGCAGGATGGAGGCGCGATGCTCGAAGCTTGTCTCGCGCCAGGCAAGGAACGCCTTGTGGGCCTTGCCGATGGCCTCAGACACCTCAGCATCCGTGGCGTCCGGGAAGGTCTTGATGACCTCGCCGGTGTAGGGGTTCTTCGTCTGGTAGACCATTGCGTGGGTATATGCGATGGTGCGTCTGTTGGGAATGAGCTGACGAGGAAAAATAAAAGCGTAGTTTAAACGCAAAGGAAAAAGATATTGTTTTTTAAGTGTGCTGCAGTTGCGATGAGGATAAAAGATATGTCTATGGGGGAACGGGCATGCAGTGGAAACGGATTGAAGAAGCAACATTGAAAAGACATGAAAAGCAACGCAAGCATTCGCGGCGTCCATCGTTCTATCACAAACACTTTACTCCATCATGTCGTTGCATCGTTTAGCGGCGAACACATCGTCCCGTGTTGACAGCAAGGATAGCCATGCAGGCCATGGCCGTTCGAATTACCGTATCCCTCGCCACGAAGCTGGTGAATGGAAGTTGGTGACAAGTTTCGTATAAAAAAAAGGAGCAGCCCGCTTGTGCTGTACTAGAGGATCCTTCACTAAAAATATCCGGATTCCTCCGCGAAAACGTAAAAGAGTTTTTGTTTACAACAAAAAAAAAGAGGATCAAGAAAAGGTTTGGAAGAAAAAATATCGAGCTTGTTAAAAATAGAGTCGAATTGTTGTTTGTCGAAAGTGTGTGTTCGCACGAAAAAGAAAAATGTAGAAAACAAAGGATGGCGAGAAACACGTGGGACGGTGCCATGGCGGTCAGCTGACCGTCAGGCCTTTCTCACGATCCATTGGAAACGCGATGCCCGCTGAATGGTGTGGCTCGCGCCAACCACCTTGCGTTGCAAGATCACGGCATCTGCCGCTAGCTCAGCTTGGCTGAACAAGCGCTCACGCAGTTACCGAAAGATTTCGGCAACGGGGGAGAAGAAGACAAGAAAAAATAACACAAAAGACAAACTAATACGTTTTGCAAAGGAAGAAACAGAGAGAAAAAACCAGCGATCTGTGGACCAGTTGAACCAATAGAAGGAGGTCCACAGCTCAGCCACCGTCACTCCTCTACTTTTGCGATGACGAGAAAAGTAAAGAATCACAGCCCGTCGTCGATGGGCACCACCTGAATCACCTTCTGATTGATGAATTCCTTCATGCCAAGGTCCGTCAGCTCACGCCCGTAGCCGGAGCGCTTGATGCCGCCAAACGGAAGGTCCGGTCCGTCGGCGCAAGGATGATTCACACACATCATGCCCGTCTCAATCTTGGCCGCAATCGCTTCCCCACGCGCCTCATCCTTGGTGAAGACAGAGCCGCCCAAGCCAAACGGAGAGTCGTTCGCAATCGCAATCGCCTCCTCCTCCGTCTTGAACCGGAAGACCATCGTCACAGGGCCGAAGAACTCGAGGTGGTACGCCGGATTGGAAGGGGTTACATTGAGAAGGATGGTCGGCTGCAGAAATGCACCCTTCTCAGGCACCTTGGGGCCACACTCAATGGCAGTCGCGCCGTTGTCCACCGCCAGTTTGACTTGCCGCTTGAGTTCCTCCACGGCACCTTCGGACGAAAGTGGTCCGAGCGTGGTCGTGGTATCCATGGGATCGCCCGCCTTCAGGGCCGCAACACCCTCCGTGTAGAGCTTCACAAAGTCATCGAACACTTCGTCCGCGGCAATCATGCGCTTGGATGCGTTACAGACCTGTCCTGCTCCTTGATGTCGCCCCCACACAGCCCACTTCACGGTCTTCTCAAGCTCCGCATCCTTCAGCACAATGAACGCATCCGCACCACCAAGCTCCATCGTCGACTTCTTCAGCGCCTTCGCAGCCTCCATCGCCACAGCAGCACCGGCACCCTCAGAGCCC
>JASAOC010001835.1:0-11657 GCA_030849835.1 Herpetomonas samuelpessoai
AGCACCGTCCGTCGTGCGGATGGCAAGGTCCATCGCTCGGTTTTGGAAGGTGTCAAGCGTGATCACTTCGGCTTCGTGCGCGGAGAAAAGGGTCTCAAGCTCCACTTGGCGAGATGCACGGACGATGGAACGCCAGCAACCTTTCTTCTCGTCGGAAAGCTCCGGTTTCGAAGGGTTTCCTTTGGCGGTGTCCGTGCGCTTGCTCTCCTCCATTTGGATGGCTGTTGTAGGGGATGAAACAGTGAACAAAGCGGATGCGTGTGCGAGAAGTATGCTAAAGAGCTATGATTGTCCTACGACGACAAGATAAAATCGAAAAGACAAATTTCTCGCGCCGGTGCGGTGATGGCTTGTGCGGGCCTCACTGGGAGGGAAAGTGCGAAAGTAAACAAACTAGGAAGTGATGATCGACATGCGTGTTGCAATGGCAGAGCGGTGCAAAACATTGATAATAGTTCATCTTTGAGCTGAAATGGTTAATTTTTCGACTATGATACGAAGGCCGCGATAAACGACAAAATCACACACTACCGATTTGATTGCGCATGGCTCCATAAGATCACATGGAGCGATAAGATCAGCACGATCCCGTGCACCGTGTGGCCGTTTGTGCCCATAACAAAACGTAATGGAATGAACTGGCGAAACGAGCTCGACTGTAGCAATGGAACCGTTACCAAAGACCAAGCATCGGGGCAAATCCATTTCGACCCCCTCGCTGCGAAGGTCGAAACAAGACCCGCTAGCATGGGCAGCGAGACCCCACCACCCATAACCACCCAGGCGGCTGCTTTGACACCGGCACCCGCACCGAAACGCACACCCGGGCCAACAGACGCCGCAACAAGAACATGGATTCAGGCACAAACCCCAACCGCAACCAGCACCCGAACCGGGGCCCATTCTTGCGAAACCGCCATCGCTGCCGCCGCCGCCCGCTGGGGTGGGCCGCGCCGGCCGTGGCGCTGGGCCTTGGCAAACCGAAAAGCCCCCACCCGCCATGACCGCCCAGGCAACCAGAAAGACACCCACCCCATAACCAACAGGCCCGGCCAATGGGGAAGGGGTTCTCCCGAGATCCAACAGCCGCACAAAATCACAACCGCCTACCTAGAAATGCAAAAAGAGCCCGGGATTGGGACCTACGATTGCACAAAAGACGGGTTCCCCAAAACGGGTTCGGTCGAAACCCCCACGCCCCGCCGACCAAACGGCGCCCAAACAGCAGCCCACCCGCACGTTCCATTTTTGTCGGCGGCATGGGGCCTCATAAACCAGCCCCGTGCGGCAATCACACAGACGGAAAGTGGGAAGAAAGAACGAAAAAGGAACGAGAGCTTCCAACACCGCCAACCACACCCGCCAACAAAGCATTCTAGACGAATTTGGTCAACCGCGGCTCGGATTCGTCGTCGCAATATTGCACGGCCCTGGGGCCTCGCAAAACTGTAACAAGAGCGTCTGTGATCTCTTTTTCCCGGTAGATGTTGGCCTCTTTTTCGTCGCTGCCGTGTTGGTGAGGAAGAATGGTGCCGGCCAGGCGCATGGGGCGGAAACGGCCAGCATGGCGCAGCTTTGCGCGATCCACGTCTGCCACGGCAGGGTCCGGCGGCACAAGGCAGGGTAGACCACCCCCATTTCGCATGCAGCGCGTGACCCCCCCCCCCATGTCTTTTCGTTTATGTATTTTTCCCAAAAGACACGGTGCGTCACAAACTGCGTTGGGGGGCCGTGGTTTGTGAAGGGGTCGCGCGCGGGCTGGCGCATCTCGCCGGTCGCGTGCGGTGGGGCGAACCGTTTCTTGGGACCCATGCCCCCAGGAGGCCCGGCGACGGGGTCGGCAGGGCGACCAGCAGAAGCCAACCGTCCCGACACCACCCGCTGGTGAACGGCATACCCGATAGCCATGGGGGGGGGGGGGGGTAACGCGGGGGTGTTCGATATCGGATGCGATTCGCGCCAAGGGGGTGGCCCCGGCCAATCGGCATGATGCCTTTAGGGCGCGGGCGGCCCCTCCGCTTTCCGGAACATGGTGGCCGCCCTCGCCCCCGGCCCCGCCACCCAGTTTCCAAGATGTTGGCGGCCCCCCGCCAAATGGCTGGCGCGCGCGCCGTTTCTGTTAAAGGGTTCGGGGTGAAACGGGCGGCCCCTGGGGTCCAAATAGGCATCCGCAAAAAGTGGTCCGTCCGGGCCGGCTTACCGAGGCAACCCCCTTCCGCCGCACCAGCCTTCCCCTTCCGGCCTTCCCAAAGGTATGCATGGCATCGCGGAGGCAGCGGGCGCTGTCGATACTGGGTCCGGGCGGGTTCCCCCGGCACCCCGAGGGGCCGATGTATCCTTACACCCGCCTTGTTAACGAGGCGCTTGGCCACACCAAAGCCAATACGCCTCACCGCCAGGCCCCCGCGCGAGCCAGCCAGCCTACCTATTCGGTTCGCTGAAACGTGAAACATCAAACATGGTCACCCAGCACGCGTGACGGGGAAATGTTTGCATACACCCCAATTCCTTTGGAAGCTAGGGGGAAGGGCTGGCGACAACCTGTCGGCGGCCGTGGCGAGGTACTGCTGGGAGCCCGCGAAACTTCGCAAAGGGCGCCCACCCAGCAGAAAGGAATGCACGGCGCTGTGCCACTACGCCGCAGTTCTGCTGCGAATGCCTTCGCTTTTGGGTAGAAAAACAAAACTCGCAGAATGAAGGCGGTTCCATGATGCCTTATTCTTTTCTTGACGTCTCGAAGGCAAAGGAGAAAGAAGCGAATGGCCCCCGAAAGAAAACAGGGGTGGGCGCTGGCAGATGGCGCGGCGGGCACTGTGCGGGGTGTGGGGCGGGAGGGGGATGTTAAGCTCTGTGAAGGGACCGTCGCACATTGAAGAATTAACCCGCGCCGTGAATGAAAAAGAAACAACAAGCAGTTTCTCCTTCCATTGGGGAACTATTTTTTTTTCCTCCGTGTGATTTGCCTGTCCCGCGCCGGTTTCTCTGAGGGACGGGTGAAGAGAAAGGGCGGTGACGAAAGGGGGGCATCGTGAGCGGGCAGGGGGGCGACGCGGACGCCGCCACTGCTGGCGGACGGCGGGGGCCTGGCCAGAAAAGCAAACGCAAACACACCCCAAAAGATAAGAAAGCGAATGAGAACGAGTGAAGACAGGAGGTGACATGATGCAGTACTTCCCGTTGGTGGTGAAATAGTATACAGATGAGACCAGGCAATGTCAGAGAGGGGTCAGTGATGCAACGCACTCCCTCTGACAAGGCACCCAGTGGCCTCACTTGATTCTCCCTTTACCCCCGATACGAATGAAGTGTGCTCGACACCGATTCCGAGCCAAATCACGCAGAGCGTCCCTATGGAGCGGCCTCGTTCGATGGCGCACACGCAAAGAGTCACCGCGAAAGAAATGACCACTAGTTGCGCGCTGCAAAACCACAACGGTGGACACAGAACAACCCGCGAACAGCCAACTAGCCAGCGACCGGGTAGCGCGTAAATGGAGTGCGCTCACTACGTACGGTGTGTGTGTGTGGGTGCTGTGCCCGTATACCCGGCGTTGCGGAGAATCGGAAACCCCCCGTGAAACCACCCCCCGACACGCTACGTTACCCATCCAAGGAGAGGCGAGGCAAGCCCCCGTGGCGCGAGTGTGCCCGCCCCCTTGGTCTGCAACGCTAGACCCGCTGGGTGGATCGCCTTTTTCACGGCTGGCGTCGAGCTTGGAACTGAAAATGCACTTGTGTATAAAGAACAACACTGCCAAGCAGCGAAGAGCATCTGCGCAAGAGACCCTATCGCCACCTCAGAGCGGGGTCGGGAGAAAGGTTCCCCTGGCTGACACAGCGACGGGAAGAGTGCAAGCAACTTGACTTGACGGGTGGAGTAAAAGGGGAGACACGGAAAGGGCGGAAGAGAAAGAGATAGATGCTACAAACAGAGATGTGTTCAGAGATGGTGCTCCATGAGGTGTATCGAGAGCGGTGAGCTCGTTTGACGGTTCACGTCGTGGCAAGGTTGTAGTCGGATGTGATGCGCGTAAAACATCGAACCCTACAGTATATTGCAGTGCAACTCCCAGCTGCGTGAGACCTTCATAGAAAAAATCCCAGGAGAACACTGGAGTTGCTTCTCAGTCGTGTACCTGTTCCCTCAAAGCTTGTAGCCTGTCTCCCTCGCACAAATGTGGTGCATCGCTCCGCGTCCCAATTCATCCACTTCATTGCGATTTCACACTATGGGAGTGGAAAGGTGATGGTATTCCTACTCCTTTACGGAGTGAGAGGTTGCTTTTTCGCTGATTCATGTAATCTGTTGTTTCGATCTCATTGAACTCATAAAGGAAAACCATATTTTGAAAGCAATGATTTTTGATGTTTATCTTGTCGCATTTGCTACGTGTTTTTATGGCTATCCCTGCCATGAGCTTGCTTCTGGCGTGGGAGGCTTGTTAGGTTCACGTGCTGAGGAAATAAATTATTCTTTGGAAGTTGTTGCACGGCATACCAAGAAAAGACAACGCCGAGTGTTTGCTAGCGACGAGAGTCTCACTCCGTAGCCCAGAACACTTAACAAAACATGCTTGTTGGAGGTACATGTTGGCTGCGTGTTGCGGCGTAGCACCAAACAAAAGATTTGTGTAACAGGCTGTCTTATCATAGGCTCGTGCACGCTGGATCGTCTTTGTAAAGCAAAGCAAAAGTGGAAAGGAGAATCAGAGTGAGGGAACGAAAAAAAAATCTTTAGAGAGGCTGGCTGGAAATTAGTGGAGGGAAGTGGCGGGGAGAACAGATCAGAGCACAGGAGGAATAAGATAAAAAGAAAAAAACAAACCAACGGTTGAAAAAAACTGGCGTGTGCGGGAACAATGTTGTTGCTACCCCTTCAACGTACACGAATCATGATACTTCGGCATAACGGTGAGTACATGGGACCTTCGGTTAAAAGGTTAAGCGTTGAGTCATGTGTCTTGTTGGCGTGCACGGAGTGGTGGTAGGCAACTACATCGCCATGCCTATTCGAAGAGGACGTGCACACGACCGGTGCGCACAGCCACCAAGCAGACCCACCCATACAGCCGTGGCCCACTCATAGTCTCATGATTTCGCCAAGAAGTCACACTGGGTCGGTAAAACGTAGCTGACGCAATTCAGCACACGACAGAAACACGGATGTCGCAGGTGAAGAAATAAAGAACTGAACGATAAGAAATATAGCGAACGTCGCAAAACAGTAAAGAACGTGAGAAACAACAAGAAAAACAATCGTCAAGAAGAAGAAGAAATTGAACGAGTCCAAATAAAGTGGGTTTCAATCACAGAGGAGCACAGTACTGTGGGCACCCACGATGAAAAGGCAGAATAAAAAATGAGCAAGAGAACTGCACCTGCACGTTGACGGACTGGAGAAGTGAATCCCAAGAATATGCCTACACGACAGTGTAGTAGGGAAAATGACGATACGTAAGCAAGGTGCCCGTGACTCTTGCAGCTACACAGCCCCAAAGAAAAAGAGAGAGAGGGGGTGGGGGTGGGAGAAAGGCGCAGGAGGCAAGTGTAGCTGCGAAGAAAGTGCGACAGAGTGAGATAAATCAAAGCGACGGACGGGCAGAGAATCACGTTGAAATGAGACTATAATAACGGAGAAAGATTCAGAAAAAAAGCAGGTATTTGTAAGGAGTAGTCTGTGAGAAGAGAGAGAAAATAGTTGCGAAAAGATAGAGAAAAGAAGAGACGTGCAGCACTCACCTGTGCACCTGTATTGAGGGAATATCCACTAATCGCAGCGACGCTGCTTCAGAAACAAGCTAAAACAAACATAAAAAAGGATTGAGGGATGAGGAAGGTGCGGCTTAACGTTTCGCCGTTGTCGTTATATTGCCGCAAGTCGGGGTGCCAACATCGCCGTTGCACGATATCAGTGGAGAGACGGGGAAGGTGGTAGAGGATTGAGGGGTGGGAGGAATAGAGAGGGGTTTGTAGAAGGGGGGGGGGAGGGTAGAGAGGGAAGAGAGAAAGGTAAACGAAAAAACGAGAAGACTGAAAAGAAGAGAATAAATAGGCGGTTCACAAAGAGGAAAAGATAATCAGAAAGATCAGAGGGAATAAAAGGAAATTGTTGTGATCACGTACTTTATTTTATTGGCTTTGACCGCCAGAGACCGGTATCTCTGTGCCTCTCAAACACAAATTCTTGTGTGGAGTACTGAGAGATACGACAGCATCACAACTAAGGGGGTCCTCACATTGTGTGGTTCCCGAGCGTTAGAGGCGTGGCGAGACTTGACGGCGCCGCCCACCACCGCTGACGTGGACCTCGCTGAGCAACGGAATGCGTGCCGCTAGCGCGAGTCCGCACGAAATTGTGCCGCGTACCCCGGAGTGGTATCGAGACCGGCAATCGTCCCACTTCCACGAGGGCGTGCTGGCAAAGAGAGAGACAGAGAGAGAAAGAGAGAGTGAGGGAACACGAGGTGTGCGCTTGAGAACACGATGTGCCCAAGCTCAGCAGCCCCTCTTATCCTCTTTCCTACCTGATGCCCCCGCTCCCCACCATGTCAAGCCAGTGCCATGGGTCCCAGAGTCACCTTCGGGTGTAGGAGCTTGCAGTGTTCCCGAATTTTAGTACTGATCACGTGACGCGGACTTACGTGACATACTCTGCGGTGTCAAAGTCGGTAGCTGGTGGCGCTGTGGCGAGTTCCAGCTCTCCCTCTTCTCCCTGTGTGTTTCCGGTCTCTTGCGCTGGGGGGTTTAGAAAGCTCGCAGTTGTGTAGTCTGCGAAGCTCCTTTCGTTCCTCCGAACGACATCGCTGGTGTAGCCTGGGTAGGTGACTTCACTACCGTGAGTGGGACGATTGAGGTAGTCAGACATGTTGGGGTCGCCGTTGTTACTATCGCTGCGCGCCACCCCCGTGTTCGAAGAGAAGGAAATTTCAAGAAGACTGGACCTTCCCGGGTACTGCGACGAGTTCCCTCGAGAACCAATACGAACACCGGCTGTGCCGAAGGCGTCCACTGTCTCAACAAAGGCGTCTCCGGCGTTGCGTTGCGGCGCCGTCGCTGTTTCGTGAGAGCCGTCACGTCCGTGCTGCGGCGGCAACGGTGGCGCCGGTCCAAGAACCTTATGCTTTACACACGGCGCCGGCGCAACTATAAGTCCCTCCTGTGAGTTATGGTACAAATAATCGAGTGAGGGCTTCTTTCTCTTGGAGCGCCTGCGGGACCTCGGGTTTTCCCTCATCCACTTGAGGAAATTAGCCATGAAACCCGGTGTCCTGCTTATTCGTCTGGGTGCAACGGGATCTGCTGGAGGACGTGGCACCACACGGGGGTGGGAGTCAGGGGCAATGGGGGGTGGGGCTGGGGGTAGGGCAGTGTCGGAGCGAGTGGGCTGGTTCAGTGGGACCATTCCTGTTGCTCGTGCGGCGGGTGGTTCAACAGGATTGGGCCGGGAGCTCTCGTCACGAGAAGGTGTCCCGCTTTGAGTGAAGGAGGGCATCGCGCTGTCGTGCCCCGCACCCTGACCGACGCTATTCACCGGTGTCGCGGAAGGAGGGGTTGGTTCCTCTCGCGTTGGGAGCGGTGCAGATCTTACATAGGAAAACGAGGCAGCCTGGAGAATGACGGAGGCTGGGCGAGTCGGCGGTGCGGAAGCCGAGGTATCGGAGTCCCTTTCCGGCTGGACGGGTACCTGGGGAGGTCCCTTCACTGGTACTGTAGTTGGTCGAGGCGGACGCGGCAGCTGCGCGCGGGGGTTCTCCTTAAGCGCCATCGTTGGGGCTGCGGCGGGGACAATGGGAGGAGACGTATGTGGCTGCTTTGGCGGAGCTGGGATGGGTCGTCGCGCTAGAGTCCGCTGTACCGGAACGGCCCTCGAGTTGTTGGCGGGGTTGGGGAGAGGGTGAAAGGACAAAATCCGGGTATCGTAGCCGTCCCTCACCGTCTCTGAGGGTTCGGCGGAATCACCTCTCACGGTTTTAGCAGCATCCCTGGCAACAGACAAATCGTTGCGAGGCGTAGGTGCGGAGGAGCTCGCTGGAGGAGCGGTGGTGCGGGTTTTAATGGGCGAAACCGGTTCCACATCGAAGGCAGAAAAGGACAGAATGCTGGAATCCCCGCTCTCTGCGCACTTCTCTGTCAGCGGAGCTACGCCTGAAGCCTTTGGGCCGCCGGCATGAGAGGACGGTGGTGTCTCCAGGGGATTCTCCGCAGCCTCGCTGCCGCCCTCGACCACGTTCCTCTTGGGGCTCCAAAAGCGGTACCAAGGCCTGTGGTGGTGCCTCTCTGTCGCATCGTCTGCATGCTCACTGTCGTCCGCGTAGCAGCACGTTTTCCTGCGGCGGCAGCACACCACGCCAACGACGATGGCAGCAATCACGGCAAGAAGCCCAACGCCGAGGCCGAGAGACAGTCCCAGAATGAGAGGCAAGTTCTTCTTCCCGCCCTCGTCCACCACCTCATCCCACAGCGGCTCAACGTTCTCGACGTCCCGCGCACCACTGGCCTTCGCTGAGGTGTCCACGTTGAATGTGCGCTGCTCCGTACCATTGCCAATCACCAGGTCACAGGTGGGCTCACCAAGAACATTGGTCACGCTGTACATCCGGTCCGTGCCACGCACGCTGCGCAGGGCAAATTTGCACGCACTCGACGCCGCCACCACCTCGCCGCCGGCACGCACCACCACTATGTCCTTGTGCAGCGCGTCCTGCGGAAGCACCTGGATCTTCGCACCCGACAGGTCGCGGGCCGCACCCTCGGCTGTCACGTGCTCTGCCGCCGTCTCATTGAACACAAAGGTGCCCTTGAGTGGCACCGCACTGCCCTGGGTCGTGGCCACGACGTAGTTTAGTTCGTTCCGGGAGTACCACACGGTGCCGTCGGGTGAGCTGGAAGGGAGCTCCATGTCCTCAGACGATTCACCGAACAGCTGGACACGCGCCTCACAGAACCCCGTCGTGCTCGCGTCGCAATCAGGGTTTGCTCCAGCACACCCACTCGTCATGGGTAACCAGTCGCGTGCCTCACTGTCCTTACGGAAGGCGCAGTAACCCGTGCAGCTCCCTGGGAGCATGCGACTCCTACCAACCACTGGTGGGTTAGTCCCACCCTGGGTCGCCATGAAGTAGCCTTCCAGTGGGTTGGGCGTGTCCACGGTGATGCGGACGGAGACGTCAGAGTCGTCACTGCCTGTCACTGTCTGCTGCGTGCCGTTCAGGTTCACCACTGACGTGACCACAGGCTCACCGAAAGCCAGCTTGTATATCTTGTATTCGTTGGTCTCTGGCACTGAAATGATGGTAAAGTAGAGGCGCACAGCAGAACCGCTGCAGCCGTTGGTGCTCCCACTGTCCGTGCCCGTGTACACCGCTTGGTACAACCCCGCATCGCCACAGAGCTGCGGCACACCACTCTTCGCAGCCTCCACGCCACCGAAACCACATACGAGCACGTCCCTCTCAGGGTTGCCACACACGGACACTGTCGCGATGGATCCCATTGTATTGGCCCACTTCTGTGCGACGGCTTCGTTGCGGAACGTCGCTCCAGTATTAGGGTGTGGCTGGGAGGACACATTATCCATGGATGAGCAAACGCGCACAGAGTTCCTCCACGAATCCCATGTTTGCGTCGCCACAGCCTCGCCCAACGTCACGGTGTGAGGGGCTCCATTGGCTGTCACGCAGAGGGTGGTGCCTGCCTCCTCGTTCATGGTCACCGTGTGCTTAATTCTGCAGGTCTCAGAGCTCTCCTCACAGGAGATTTCCATGGTGTGGCTGTCAACTGGGGCGAGCTTCACGGGGCGGCTCCCGTCTCCTCCGGGGCATATGGCTGTCACGTCGACACCCTGCGCGTTCACGACGAGCGCAGTTAGTGTCAGGAGGGTCGTACACCAGAGAGCGGTGCGGACGGCGGTACGGCAGTGCTGCGGCATCGGACCAAGGGAAGTGTGGGCTGTCATGTTATGTGAAAGAGTCGTGGGGTGAGGGCAATGCAGACACGGTGGCACCCTTGTTGAACTCTCAATGCTGCTTGCGCGTGGAGCGGGACAGAGAATGCTTAACTTGGGAGGTTGGGAAAAGGAAAAGTTGGACGGAACGCGAGGGAAGAGAAAGGACGGAGTGATTGCGAGTCCTTATTACTTTGTGTGCATAGGCGAAGAGGAACGAGAGAAAAACGGAGAGGAAAGCGTGGTATGGGACGTTGGAACGAGGGAGTGAGCAATGCAGAAAACAAAGGGAATTTCGTGACAGCCCGCCGAGGACCGTTGTTTCGCCACGTTGCGGCGCACTGCCCTCGCGGCTGCAACCACCACAAGAGCCTCGAACACTCTGTGGACACACCAGAATGGATCCAAGGAAGAGGATACTGTGTTTTATTGAAAGGTAAGGTAAGCGACGCAATCGACGGGAGACGTTCCAGTGGAGCGTCATGACAATTGGAGAAGCGTGATATGGGAGAGAGGGGGAAAAATGGTGCGGGTGTCAAGTATTCTGACTACACCCCCGCGAAGATGGCGCCCTGCTGGGTCCTTTCCTTATCGATTCAGCAGGCACCCTTCTCCTCGCTGTGGTGGCGGGGAGGGTGACACATCCCACGAACAAACACCGACCAGTGAAGTGCTCAGGCGCAGACGTTGCACCTCGGAAGCCTTATTGACACAACTTTCGACCTCTCCTGGTGGCCCCACAACGACACAGCACAATTCTCATACATAACGACACTGCCACACCAACACACAACACATGCGGAGCACAGGAATCACTACTACCAATATGAACAGGTTCCAAATGAGGTGTCAGCTGAATAATTACGGATTATCATCGTTGAGGGTCAGTGCACAGTGCTCTGATATTGTCCGTCTGTAGTGTATTCATCATGTACTAGTAGGCCCTTTGCAGCCGCACGTGCTTGACATGCCAGACCCTTCGTTGCGTTGTGGCACCACGCCGCGCTCAGCATTTTCTTCATTCAGGCGACGCAGTTTGCCGTGGAAGCGGTCCTGCTGAGCTAAACTATAGATGAGTTCTTAACGCACCACTGCCAGGGAAAACCTAAGCTTTGCCAGAAATACACATGCGCGTGAAAATTCAGAAAGGAAGAGGCACTAGATAAATTGTTCAGCCATACAGAGGGCACACCGCAACAGTAATGTGTGCCTGCGTCGGTCGGCGGGACCGGGCACTACACCTGCTTTCCACGTGCTCAGTGCGGCTCAGTGCGGCTCCTTGCGATAGGCACTTGTTTCTGTACCTCGACCAGCGGTAGGAGTCGTCTGCTTTCGCTGAGGGTCACACACTTTATCATCGCACCTGATGCGAGCCAAGAAATACCACCACGTGCGCATCTTGTGTAGCTGCTCTCCATTGCCATATGAAGGGACGACTTTTAGAAGAGCCTACATCAGGTTTTCCTGTTTTTCCGCCTCTTTCCTTCTTTAAGTGTGCCTTGTTTCCTTATTAAATAAACTAGTCCATTAGTCAGCAC
The DNA here is from genome assembly GCA_030849835.1 of Herpetomonas samuelpessoai. NCBI lineage: Eukaryota > Euglenozoa > Kinetoplastea > Trypanosomatida > Trypanosomatidae > Herpetomonas > Herpetomonas samuelpessoai. The sequence goes on from JASAOC010001835.1 coordinate 11,482, forward strand.
ATATTATGACATCCACACCACGTGATACACAAGCCTTGACGATCATCTTCGTGTTTGCGCGTGGAGCGGCAAACTGTAGTAGTTGTCATGGGGGCCAAGAGTAGCATCACGGAAAAAAAAAAGAACACCAAAAAAGACGCAGATCGATTGCACAGCATCGTTGGAGGTAAGGTTAG
>JASAOC010001836.1:0-11705 GCA_030849835.1 Herpetomonas samuelpessoai
GCTCGTGTGCACCGGTACCAAAGGCTACGTACAGTGGGACGTCAAAGTGAAAGGAAAAGCGATTCACTCCTCCATGGCGTTGATGAATACTAGTCTAAATTCCATCGAGTATGCCGCCGCCATCATTTGCAAGATCCGTGAGATCGCCCTGGACCTGAAGCACAACGGCCCTCAGGATAAGGAATACAACTGCCCCTTCTCCTGCATCACCACCGGCCTCATCAAGGGTGGCATCGCCGTGAACACCGTGCCTGCTGACTGCGCCTTCACCTTCAACATCCGCCTCACTGACACCAAGACCGCTGATGAAGTCGAGCAGCGCGTGCGGGAGTACGTGGATAAGGAGCTCCTGCCCATGATGCGGGAGGAATACCCCGAGGCGTCCGTACAGCTGCCCCGTCACACCACCATGCCCGCCTTTAATGCTGTTGAGAGCGACGCCGTCACGCAGCGTGCGAGGGCACTGACAAAGGACACACACATCCACAAGGCCGGTGGCGGCTGCGAGGCTGGATTCTTCCAAGAAATTCTCAAAATCCCCTCCGTGGTCGTGGGTCCTGGCCCTGGTGCGATGGCGCACTTGGCGAATGAGTACGTGCTGGTCTCGCAGATGGAAGAGAGCATGAAGTTCACGACGGAGATGGTGAGGCTCCACACAGCGGACAGCAACTCCATGAAGTTGTAGTCGTACGCTCGCTTGTCGTCAGANAGGAATACCCCGAGGCCTCCGTACAGCTGCCTCGTCACACCACCATGCCGGCCTTCAATGCTGTTGAGAGCGACGCCGTCACGCAGCGTGCGAGGGCACTGACAAAGGACACACACATCCACAAGGCCGGTGGCGGCTGCGAGGCTGGATTCTTCCAAGAAATTCTCAACATCCCCTCCGTGGTCGTGGGTCCTGGCCCTGGTGCGATGGCGCACTTGGCGAATGAGTACGTGCTGGTCTCGCAGATGGAAGAGAGCATGAAGTTCACGACGGAGATGGTGAGGCTCCACACAGCGGACAGCAACTCCATGAAGTTGTAGTCGTACGCTCGCTTGTCGTCAGAGGGTAGAAGCCCCGGGAAGAGATTCTTGTCGAGACCTCGTAGTGATGCTTTATCGATTCTTTTTTTTGTTTGTTTTACAATTCAGAGCTCCACACTCAATTACTAATTATGTTTTTTTTTTTTTAATCAGTGCTCTGTAACCTTTCTGAGGCTCACTCTTTTAGGCACACAGTCCGTCGCTATTCTTTTCTCCATCTCAGAGGGTGTCCAGTTTGGTTCTATCATTATCCCTGCATTCTTTGTGAGAAAGGGAGGTCCTCTGCTCTGCATCAACACACGAGACGACGCGCTACGCTTAGTCCTTTTTATTTATTTTTCACCCATACCGTTCAGAACTTTCGGCCGCTTTGTCTTAATTTATCAAAGCTGTGAATGTTCGCTTCAACTGCAGAAATACCCTTTGCCTTGTGTTCCGGTTGGAAATGACTTGGCATTTCATGCCTCACTTTTGAACGTATGATGCGCACCACAGTCATCTCACGTTTAGGGGTCCCGTGCTTCTACGTTCTACGCCTTCATTCTTTTCGCCAGGCCATGAGTTTCTTCTTCTCAACGTAAAACGCCTTTATTTTTCCGCCATGACTTAATGCTTGTCTCAACGACGAAAGGCCTCTCAACTGTTGTACGTATCACCTTTATAGGTCCTTTCTCACCTCACTCCCACTATCTCTAATTACACCTATCTCCGTTGTAACCCTCTTTCTTTCCTCGCGTATGCCCTGCATGCATTCTTTATATGTTTGTTTATTTTTTATTATCTACTTCATCCCTCGATTCCACACTTCAATACCCAAAAACACACACACACACACACACACACACAACGAAACCCTCTTGACACGCTCTCCTCACGTCCTGCAGGTGCGAACCGGCCATTGGTCCATGTGGCTATTCGAGTCCATGGATGGGTCTACTCCCCTTTTAGCGCTCAGGGCAAAGAATATGCACTGCTTGCCATCCCACACAGCCATTCCCACTCTTTTCTTTAAACCCGTGATTCGAAGCTTCAGACATACCACCTCCCCTTTTCACCCCGACTACTCACGTACTCACACCTGAGCTCTGACACATCAAGACCCTTCCTTCGTCATGTCCTCCACTGCCACTACCGCCTACCCTACCGACTTCCGCGGCTGGCTCGCCAAGCTCATCAGCTTCGACACCGTCAGCCGCAACCCCAACCGACCGCTCATCCACTACGTCCGCGATTACCTCCAGTCCGTCGGCGTCACCGACATCGTGCTCGTGGCAGACCCCAAGCGCGACACGCACGTCAACCTCTTCGCCACGCTCCCCGGTGAGGGCGGCGTCAAGCAGGGCGGCATCGTGCTCTCCGGCCACAGCGACGTCGTGCCGGTGGACGGCCAGAAGTGGGACAGCGACCCCTTCACCATGGTGGAGAAGGACGGTAAGCTGTACGGCCGCGGTGCCTGCGACATGAAGGGCTTCCTCGCCGTCGTCATGGCGCTCGTGCCGACGTTCCTGCAGATGAAGCGTGCCAAGCCCGTGCACATCGCCTTCTCCTACGACGAGGAGGTCGGCTGCACCGGTGTGCCACACTTGATCCAGTACCTGAAGGAGAGGAACTTCAAGGCGGAGTGTTGCCTGGTGGGCGAGCCCTCCGACATGCTCGTGTGCACTGGTACCAAAGGCTACGTCCAGTGGGACGTCAAAGTGAAAGGAAAAGCGATCCACTCCTCCATGGCATTGATGAATACTAGTCTAAACTCCATCGAGTATGCCGCCGCCATCATTTGCAAGATCCGCGAGATTGCCCTGGACCTGAAGCACAACGGTCCTCAGGATAAGGACTACAACTGTCCTTTCTCTGCCATCACAACAGGTGTGATACAAGGAGGTATCGCCGTGAACACCGTGCCTGCTGACTGTGCCTTCACATTCAGTATTCGTCTTACTGACACGAAGACCGCTGATGAAGTCGAACAGCGCGTGCGGGAGTATGTGGACAAAGAGCTGCTGCCCATGATGCGAGAGGAATACCCCGAGGCATCCGTACAGCTGCCCCGCTACGCGACGCTGCCGCCCTTCAATGCTGTTGAAAGCGACGCCGTCACGCAGCGTGCGAGGTCACTGACAAAGGACACGCACGTTCACAAAGGAGCCGCCTACACTGAGACTGGCTTCTTTCAGGAGATCCTGAACATCCCCTCAGTCATTGTTGGTCCTGGTCCTGGCGCGATGGCGCACTTGCCCAATGAGTATGTGCTGGTGTCGCAGATGGAAGAGAGCACAAAGTTCACTTTGGAGATGGTAAAGCTTCACACAATGGACAGCAACTTCACAAAGTTGTGAAGGTTCTGGTTTGCCTCCTGCAAAACACAGGACTTCTGGAGAAGATCACGATGCCTAAATTAAGTATTGCTGGTCTTCCTTCTTTTCCTTGCTTTGCCTTCTACACAAGGGAAGAATTTGAAGGGACCGATCGTTCAGTGGTGTCGTCTGCGAGGTTCACCCTTCGTGCTGTATTTTCCTCCTTCCACACATTGCTTTGAGGATTGAGATCTTCACTTACGTTCATTCCAGCAGCCTTTGCAAAAAAAAAAGGCAGGCATTTCTTGTCTTACCTCCCCCTCAGTCAACATACTTTAACCACACATTTTCCGTTTCTATATTCCCATTTCGTTAACAGGGCTCTGACTGCCTTTGCAACTTCTCTTATATCACGTGACCCCTTGGGCAGTAAGAAATCTATCTGCCCGTCAAGGCATCATGGAGACCAAGCTGCGATCCAGTCGCTTTTCCGCAAGACGCTTGACAAACTCGGGCGTCACTCTCACGCATTTCTGTACTGTGTCGTAGGCACACAAGCCTCGCTTTCTTCTATCCTTTTGCAGTGCTCTACTTTCTCGCATTTTTATTTGTTTTCATCCTCTACGTATTTTTTGCTGGATCCGAAAATTCCACGATACTCGTCCTCCCCTTTCTTTATCGAAACTCATGGACAACGGTTTCTGATTATCCCTCTCTCTCTCTTCCTTCTTTCACACACCCTCCCTCCCCACTTCAATCACTTCTCCCGTTTTTTGATCGGAACACACTCTTCACCATTTATTACAAGTGTGTAACTCGTTTTTCTTGCTTCCTAGTGTATTTTCACGTTATTTTTCAACCCTACCATTTACCCACGCTCCGACAAGAAAGAATAGATAAAGTCACACCCTCCATCCCCAAGGTCCATCTTTCATCTGGATCCTATCTGGCCTTCGCGCCACTCTGCGCGTCCTTTCGTACCTGCGACCACCAAACCCAAAGCAGCTCTGTTGCAAGCATCTCAGCATTCATCCTCTCCTCCCTCTGCCACGCTCTCATTTCCTCTTCTCGTGTCTTCGCACGGCCTGTGTCAGACCTTAACCACTCCCCAACCTTAACGTTCATTAACCACTTTTCCTTTCCCTCCGACACACCCACACACCCACGCATACACACACAAACTCTAACGCATCAAGACCTTTCCTTCGTCATGTCCTCCACTACCACTACCGCCTACCCTACCGACTACCGCGGCTGGCTCGCCAAGCTCATTAGCTTCGACACTGTCAGCCGCAACCCCAACCGCCCACTCATCCACTACGTCCGCGACTACCTCCAGTCCGTCGGCGTCACCGACATCGTGCTCGTGGCAGACCCCAAGCGCGACACGCACGTCAACCTCTTCGCCACACTCCCCGGCGAGGGCGGCGTCAAGCAGGGCGGCATCGTGCTCTCCGGCCACAGCGACGTCGTGCCGGTGGACGGCCAGAAGTGGGACACCGACCCCTTCACCATGGTGGAGAAGGACGGCAAGCTGTACGGCCGCGGTGCCTGCGACATGAAGGGCTTCCTCGCCGTCGTCATGGCGCTGGTGCCGACCTTTCTGCAGATGAAGCGCGCCAAACCCGTGCACATCGCCTTCTCCTACGATGAGGAGGTCGGCTGCACCGGTGTGCCACATCTGATCCAGTACCTGAAGGAGAGGAACTTCAAGGCGGACAGCTGCCTTGTCGGGGAGCCCACCGGGATGAAGGTTTTCACTGGCAGCAAGGGGTACGTGCAATGGGACGTCAAGGTGAAGGGCAAGGCGATTCACTCTTCTATGGCATTGATGAATACCAGTTGCAACGCGGTGGAACACTCCGCCGCCATCATTTGCAAGATCCGCGAGATCGCCCTGGACCTGAAGCACAACGGCCCTCAGGACAAGGAACACGACTGCCCCTTCTCTTGCATTACCACAGGCGTAATCAACGGTGGTATTGCTGTGAACACCGTGCCTGCTGACTGTGCCTTCACCTTCAACATTCGCATCACCGACACGAAGACCGCTGATGAAGTCGAGCAGCGCGTGCGGGAGTACGTGGATAAGGAGCTCCTGCCCATGATGCGGGAGGAATACCCCGAGGCGTCCGTACAGCTGCCCCGTCACACCACCATGCCGGCCTTCAATGCTGTTGAAGACGCACACATGACGAAGCATTCCCGTGCCCTCTGCAAGGACCACCACGTCCACAAGACGGGCGGCGGCACGGAGGCTGGCTTCTTTCAGGAGATCCTCAACATCCCCACTGTCGTTGTCGGCCCTGGCCCCAGTCTGATGGCGCATTTGGCCAATGAATACGTGCTGGTCTCGCAGATGGAGGAGAGCATGCGCTTTACCACCGATATTGTGAAGATCTACACCGAGGCTGGTGCGGCGACGAAGCTTTAAAATATATTTTTCTCGTTTGTTTCCCTTCTGTGATACGCTCTCCCTTCTTTGCGACACCTCCTCCCACCAGAGGAAAGTTGTACATGATTTCAGCAAGATTATTTTTGCTATTATTATAATTATTATTTTCAGAGATGAGGCATTCCCTCTCCAGATGCCACCAGGTCACGCTGCAGCCCCAAACTGAGCATGTTCTCGGTTTCGCAATTTCATTCACAAGCGCCTAGCCTTGCCTTGGTGAGCAGACCTCCTGTCAAGAGGTCGCCAGAAAACGAATGGTGCCCACCCCACCGTTGTCTTATTATTTCTCTTCTTTTTTTCGTTCCTGTATCTGGCTCCACCACCCCCTAAATCTTCATTACTTTCCCAAGCGTCGATTGGTTTCAACCCTCTGTTGTACGATTGGTTTCTTGAACCTTCGCTTTTATCATGGGCTTGATGTGTTCTGACAACAAAACGGTCAGTAGCTGCGATCAGCCGTTTGCTATCGCTTGCTTCACGGTACCGGCTTTCCCTTCCCCTCCCCCCCCCCCTGCTCCTCCGTTCACAACTACAATTCTCACAGTAGTACGGTGGCGTTGGAAGTACGTTTATTTTTTGATTCTTTTTTATTTTATTTTTTCGCGAAAACGCCACACCATTTAACCGCCATCTCGCCGTTTCCCCTCACTCCATAGTGTTGTATTGATTCATCCGAGGGTGTCAACGCCGTTAACGTACACTTTTTTTATTTCTCACTTTGTTTTTAATTAATTTCTCCACGTATGGTATCGTCCTCTATTTATTTACTTCCTTCCAAATGGAGCCCACCTCCCCTGTTTCGTTATGGCGTCCTTCAGCCTTCCCTATTCAATGCCGGAGCCGCATCCACCGGCAGCTACATCGACAGTGTACGGATATCATCTGTACCGGTCCGCGTCACCGCCATCAGAAATATGGTCTCTTCCACTGACCTCAAGGTCCTCAACCAGTATCGGCCTCTCTCAACTTCTCTCTCATTGACCTTCATCTCACCAAGCCTCATCAAGCCTCCAGCAACCACTTTCACCCGTATTAACACTCCAATCACTTCGTTGTTGTTGTTGTTGTTGTTATCGAATCATGTCCAACACTACTGCCTACCCCTCTGACTTCCGCGGCTGGCTCGCCAAGCTCATCAGCTTCGACACCGTCAGCCGCAACCCCAACCGACCGCTCATCCACTACGTTCGCGACTACCTGCAGTCCGTCGGCGTCACCGACATCGTGCTCGTGGCAGACCCCAAGCGCGACACGCACGTCAACCTCTTCGCCACGCTCCCCGGCGAGGGCGGCGTCAAGCAGGGCGGCATCGTGCTCTCCGGCCACAGCGACGTCGTGCCGGTGGACGGCCAGAAGTGGGACAGCGACCCCTTCACCATGGTGGAGAAGGACGGCAAGCTGTACGGCCGCGGTGCCTGCGACATGAAGGGCTTCCTCGCCGTCGTCATGGCGCTCGTGCCGACGTTCCTGCGGATGAAGCGTGCCAAGCCTGTGCACATCGCCTTTTCGTATGATGAAGAACTTGGCTGCACAGGCATTCCCACTCTCATTGATTACCTCAAAGAAAAGAACTTCAAGGCGGATGCTTGCATTGTCGGGGAGCCAACCCAGATGAAGGTCTCCACGGGAAGTAAAGGAGGCTTTCAGTGGGAGGTCAAAGTGAAAGGAAAAGCGATCCACTCCTCCATGGCATTGATGAATACGAGTTGCAGCGCCGTGGATCACGCAGCCGCCATCATTTGCAAGATCCGCGAGATCGCCCTGGACCTCAAGAACAACGGCCCTCAGGATAAGAACTACAATTGCCCCTTCTCCTGCATGTCGACCAACCTCATCGAGGGTGGCATCGCTGTGAATACAGTGCCCGCGGACTGTGCCTTCAACTTCAACGTCCGCATCAGTGAAACGAAAGTCGGTGAAGACGTCGAACGGCGGGTGCGGGAGTATGTTGATAAAGAGCTCCTGCCTATGATGCGAGAGGAATACCCAGAGGCCTCCGTCCACATACACCGGCAAGCGAGCGTACCTGCCTTCAATGCCGTTGAAGACGCTCAGCTGACCAAGCATTCCCGTGCCTTGCGGAACGACACACATGTTCACAAGAAGGGCAGCGGCACGGAAGCTGGCTTCTTCCAAGAGATTCTCAACATCCCCACCATCATCGTCGGTCCTGGGCCACCGGCCGTCGCCCATCTCGCCAACGAATACGTATGCGTGGAGGATATGAAGGAAAGTATGCGGTACACGTCAGATGTTGTGCGGCTCTACACCAACGCGAGCTCGGCTGCTGGCTTATAAGCGAAATCGCAAATCTTCTATGTGTTCCCTTGTTCAGATCCCTTTGCCCCGATGATTCCATCCTGTAGGATGGAGTTTCTATCTTTGAGGCAGTATTTCGAGCCTTCCGAAAGAAACGTTGTTGATTGTTTTTTGTCCTTCGTTACGTGGGGAAGATGTTCTTACCAGTGCCTTTGTGTGTCTTCATTTCTTGTTACTTTCCGTTTTGTCTACCACGGTTGCTCGTAGGCTTTCCCTTCACGGAATCATCACGGCTCTCTCACGCGCGAGACTGATTATTCTGTCGGCGTATCACGCACAGAAGATATCTCCACATGATGCATTCTCCCCTCCCCCATCACCGCCACCCGCGCACCAGCGTGCAATGCGGAGCTGCACTCTTGGTGATTTTGATCCTTGTTGTTGTTGGTTTCTACTGGTGGGGGTACCGCACCAGGAACTCTTCCTTCTCTGGAAGATGTGCTTCAGCGCATCCAGCCTCGCACGCTTCCTCGTAAATTGGTACCAGCTTTTATTTTTTCTTTCATTCCACACGTCTCTCTCTTCACTTAACACTGCTTGTGCATGCACACATGTTGTACCTTCATTTCCGTGCATCACAAGCCCATAGTAGGACAGGCTCTCCAACCGGGCAGTTGAGCTCCTGCTGTGGTTTTATTTGTTGTTTCGTTTCCTACGTTCACTCCACAACTCCCTTTATTTTACCTCTTTTTTTGATCTGTCTACTTGTCTATCAGCCTATTCTCTCATGAACTTCACTGTCTTAATCCTTCCTTGTTCTTTGCCACCAGCGCACCGGCACACTTTCTTCTACGGAACTTCAAGTGACAGGAGGGTCCCCGCCCCACGCTCGACGGGCGTCGTTGCCGCGATATGTAGCAACCAGAGACATTTGGTCATCTCTTTGTCACGGTTGCCGCTGCTCACCAAGTTGCCCGATGTGGTGTTTGCTATGTCCGTTGTCTTCAATGAATTCTAGTTAACGAATTCATTGTGCGTAGATCTCACCTTCTCCCCCCACATACTCCCTTTCCTACCGTATACCCGGATTCACAGAACCTAAGTTAACGTCTCTCTCCTTCGACTTGCTTCTTAACCCCACTTACCGGTGAACTAACATACTCGCTCCTCACCAGATACTCTGCAGATCCTCTTGCTCTCTTCCTTTGTTTTCTACGACTCATTGAGCCTCCCTGCAATATGTCCAACTCCACTACCGCCTACCCCACCGACTTCCGCGGCTGGCTCGCCAAGGTGATCAGCTTCAACACCGTCAGCCGTAACTCGAACCTGCCTTTGATCTACTACGTTCGCGACTACCTCCAGTCTGTTGGTATTACAGATATTGAGATTATTCCGGACCCCAAGCGCGACACACACGCGAATCTCTTCGCCACGCTCCCCGGAAAGGGCGGCGTCAAGCAGGGCGGCATCGTGCTTTCGGGTCACACGGACGTCGTGCCGGTGGACGGCCAGAAGTGGGACACCGACCCCTTCACCATGGTGGAGAAGGACGGCAAGCTGTATGGCCGTGGTGCCTGCGACATGAAGGCCTTCCTCGCTAACGTCCTCGCCCTGGTTCCGACGTTTCTCAAGATGAAGCGTACCAAGCCCGTGCACATTGCTTTTTCGTATGACGAGGAAGTTGGCTGCCTTGGCGTACCCGTCATGGCTGAGCACCTTAAGAAGCGCGGCTTCAAGGCGGATGCCTGCCTCGTCGGGGAGTCAACGAACATGCAAGTGCGGACCGGCAGCAAGGGCTACATTCAATGGGATGTGCAGGTGAAGGGCAAGGCGATTCACTCTTCTATGGCATTAATGAATACCAGTTGCAACGCGATCGAGCACGCGGCCAAAATTATCTGTAAGATTCGTGAGATTGCTATCGATCTTCGTGATAATGGTCCACGTGACGACGCCTACACATGCCCATTCTCTGCCATTACGGTTGGCCTCATCAAGGGCGGTATTGCCGTCAACACCGTGCCCGCTGAATGCTCCTTTACCTTCAACATCCGCGTCACAGACACCAAGACTGCCGATGAGGTGGAACAGAAGGTGAAGGATTTCATTGACAAGGAGGTTCTCCCGGAGATGCGCAAGGAGTACCCTGAGGCCTCCATCACGATGCCGCGGCTGACGACGATGCCGGCCTTCAACGCGCGGGAAACGGATGCCTTCACCAAGCATGTGCGTGCGCTCTGCAAGGACAACACCATTCGCAAGACAGCCGGCGGTACGGAAGCGGGTTTCTTCCAGGAAACACTGAACATCCCGACCGTGATTGTTGGCGCAGGTGGTGGTGCTGCCCACATGGCCAACGAGTACGTGACGGTGGAGCTCATGGAAAAGAGTAAGAAATTCACAGAGGACATTGTCGCCATGTACACGGGCGCCGCCGCTATGCCGAAGCTGTGAGGCAACCGCGTTCCCTCTCTGTAGATACTTCGTACACATGTGTATACTACCAGCATGCGGGAAAGGAATCGGCAGCAGTCTATGTCTAATAGCACGAGCACCGTCTAGGCACGGGCACGAGGCTAAGGGGAAAAAAAGGAGCCTTCGGATGGTGACGGAAAGATCACACTCTCTTTCACCTGTTGTCGCCCTCTTTCTCGTTTACGTTTACGTTTTCGAGGCCTCGGTGCTTTCCGTTTCCATTTAATTCACCCTGCCAGTCACAACACCGCCCCCACGCTAGCGCGACCTGTGTGCGAAACTAAGTTAGCTGTCTTTGGGTCTACATCGCAAGTACCCGTGCGGCATTCTGTACGAGCTGGCAATGTCTGTGGTGCCCGTATAGTGTGTCCCTATCCCTGTTGTTTCTTTCTCATTATTTTATTTGTTAATTAATTTTACTTTTCAGTGGCAGTGCTCGGAGCTCGTTGTTGTACACAACTTCACTTGTAAACACGACCTCCCTCCTCCACCTTCATCCACTCCAGTCTTTTATCGGACTCCTATTTCTAACGTGGTAACCCCATGCATTCAGCTTCTTCCTTTGTCAGAGCTCATACCTGTGTCCCCAATTGGTTCGTGTCGCCTATCCGTCGCACCTTTGACGTCACCCGACTCACCACTGGGGAAATGGTGTTCCGCATGTGGCTACCATCATTTTTTCTCTGAACACGGTATCTGACGCTTGGTTTTATCGTCAATCTATCGGCCGTCTAAGACAGAACTGTTGTACAAGTTTCTCTCTGCTTAGATATTTCCTCGATTCGTTTACATATTTTTTCTCTCTTTTTTTTGTTTACGTATTCCTTCATTTCTTTCTAACGATTTATTTTTATCAAACCTTCTCTTTTTATAAGTAACAAGAACAAGACTCCATTTTGCCCTTTTCGTTTTCATTTTCCTTCGTTGTTTGACAGCTTACCACCAAATCCTCTCTTCCCTCTTACCCTATTTTTTTCACCATCTTTCCTCTTTTACTTACTTTCCTCTGTTTATTTTTTTTTATTCCTGTGGTGCTCTAATGCTCCCATAACATAAACCTCCCAAGCGACAAAGACGTTTGATTCCCATTCTTCCATCCGCAACCCGCCTGTATTTAGGCTTGCAAGCTGAACGTGCCAAAACACCTTGGTTTACCACCCTTTGTACACGGTAGCCTTAGGACGACCATA
>JASAOC010001837.1:0-11749 GCA_030849835.1 Herpetomonas samuelpessoai
CTGCTGCTGCGGCATCTGGGAAGCGGGAAGTTAAAAACCGCCGTCATCGAGTTGCATGCCGAAGCGAGCACCAGGCGCGGAGCCTCCACCAGCTGCGCGTCCACGACCAGCGCCAGCACCGCGACCACCGCGACGTGTGCCAGAAGTCTCCCCCCACGTCTCATCGGACTCCTCATCGCGACGCCCGCGGCCACGGCCTCCGCCGCCACGTCCACGGCCACCACCGCCAAAGTTGTTGACGCGCGAAAGCATCGCCTCGCCCTCGACCTGCTCCGCCTCGAAGCGGAACCACGGCGGAACCTCCTGTTCATGCTCGGTGAAGTACTTGTACATCTCCAAGCACAGGCGACGGTCCTTGTGGGGAGAGTAGAAGGCGGTTGCCGTACCCTTGTTACCCGCACGACCCGTACGACCGATACGGTGGACGTAGTCGTCCATCTCCGACGGAAGGTCGAACTGAATGACGTGGCTGACATCAGGGATATCAAGGCCACGGGAGGCCACGTCGGTGGCGACGAGAATCGGGGTCTCACCCGACTTGAAGTCGGCCAGTGCGCGCTCGCGGTCTTGCTGGCGGCGGTCACCGTGAATCGTGGAGCTGGGAATGCCCTCCTTCTTGAGCTCACGGTGGAGGTCTTCGGCGGCCCTCTTTGTCTCGACAAAGACGAGCACCAGGTCCGTCTTCTTGTGCGCAAAGATGAGTTCAAAGAGGCGGTCAATCTTCTCGTCAACGCTGGCGAGCTTTTCAATGACCTGAGTGATATTCTTAGTCGTGGAACCGACGCGGCCCACTGTAAGCAGGTAGTATTGCTTGCGGAGGAAGCGCTTGGCGAGGCTGAGGATGCGCTGAGGGAAGGTGGCGCTGAACATGAGCGTCTGGCGGTCGTCGACGGACGGCATGTCGGTGTAGCGGGACGCCACAAGGTACTCGATCTGCTCCTCAAACCCCATTTCCAACATGCGATCGGCCTCATCGAGAATGAGGAACTTGATGGCGCTGAAGGAAAGACCACCGCGGTCGTAGATATCCTTCAGGCGTCCGGGGCACGCCACAAGGATGTCGTTCTCAAAACGGGTCGGGTACGGCGTACCGCCGTAGACCACATCGTAGAAGATATCGGTGCGGAACGTCAGCTTGCGGACCTCGTCAAAGATCTGCAGGGCGAGCTCGCGGGTGGGGGCCATGATCAGGGCAATCGGATAGCACACGCGGTTGCGGGCGGGCGACACACCGTGCTTGAGGATGTGCTGCACCACGGGAATAAGGAACGCAGCCGTCTTACCAGAGCCTGTCTGGGCACACGCCATCAGATCGTTGCCGGCGAGCGTCACGGGGATGCCGTAGCGCTGCACAGGCGTGGGCTTCTTGTAGCCGCAGCGTTCAATGTTCGCGGTGAGTGCGGGCTCGACCGAAAGTTCGGCAAAGTCCTCGACAGCCATGATGTCGCGGGGCACCATCTCGACTGGAATGTTGTCGTAGTTGGCGAGCGAAATACCTGTCTGCTTGTGATGAACCTCAAACATTTCCAGAATCTCAGTCTCGTCAAAGCAGTTCTTGCGCAGGTGTGGGGCGCGCTGGGTGCGACGTGGCTGTCCAGCGTTGGCGCCGCGGCTCTCCACAGCCTCCTGGGCATCGTCACCGCCGGCTTCCTGGGCCTCCTCGGCATCACCACGGTAGTTGTTGCGGTTGTTATTCCATCCGCCACGACCGCCGCGACCGCGTGGGGGGCGGCTGTAGAAGTCCTCGCCATCATCGCCGTTGTCGCCGTAGCTGCGGTTGTTACCCCAGCCACCGCGGCCCCCACCGCGTCCACCGCCACGGCCGCCGCGGTAGCCACCGTCCTCGTCGCGGTCGCCACCCCAGCCGCCGCCCTCACGGCGGTTATTCTGGGCACGGTAACCGCCACGACCGCCACGGCCCCAACCGCTCTCCTGCGCTGTCTCGTTGGTAGCGGCCGTTGCGGCAACGGCATCGTTTTGCGCGGCAGGGTCCGCATGGAGCTCTGCGCTCACGGGCTGCTGCTGCTGCTGCTGCTGCTGCTGTTCCTGGGGAGCCGCTGCCTGGCGTGGCTGGCTCTCGTCGCCCTCCTGGCGCCACGAGTCCGTGTTGGCGCCGCGGTCCTGCCACTCTCCACTGCGGCCGCGGTTGTTGTTGTACCCTCCACGGAACCCACCGCCGCGACCCCCACGCTGGTATGCGCCGCGGTATCCCTGGGAGAAGTTCCCGTTCTCGCCCTGGTCATCGCCGCCGCCGCGCCAGTTGTCCGTGGAGTGGGCGCCGCGACCGCCACGGCCGCGTCCACCGCGTCCACCGCGGCCGCCCCGACGGTAGTAATGGCCTTCACCGCCATCGCCGCCGTCTTGGTTGTTGTCATAGCCGCCGTCATTGTTGGAATACTGACGACGTCCACCACGCGAGGAATCATTATTGAAATTACGGTTGCCGCGCTGGAAGGTGTTCACCGGATCAGACCCTCCATTCGCGCCACCATCATTCCGTTGATTCTCAGCGTTGGCACGGTTGTCCTGATTGTTGTCTTGCATAAAGAAAAGTAGGTTGGGTGTGTTTTAGTAATAAAGATAAAAGCCGAAAGCTAGAAATACTGCAGAGGAATGTACAGGTGAGAGTGTGGAGCGTGTGGGGGCAGACGAAGCAGGAGAAGCAAACGAGATGGAAGCAGTGAGGACGAGAGAAGAAGCATGTTCCCGGAGGATCTGCTGTGTTCGCAGAGGTGCACACTGCAGTCGTCAGGATTCTTCTGTGAGTCGAACAGAATGGCACAAACGTTTCATATGGAGAGCGTTTAAAAAAGTGTCGCGGCGTTTCAATATTTGTGTGAGGTGCGAACGTGTCTGTTTACGCAGGGGAGAGGCTGCTTTCAAGTCATCGTAACACTTTCAGGTCTCGTGAGTGTAGGGGGAGCAACAACTTTGTGGAGTGAAGGGCACCTCCTCCTCTGCAGGAAGTGAAGCGCAAGCATGGGGGCAACAGGGAAACCAACAGCGTTGCGAACATTCCCGGACTGTAACGGCTATTCACCGTTTTCCCAAGGCGACACGGTGTTCAATCGCCAGGGGTCGCAGCGTCAGAGCGCCTGCAGCGGCGGTGGCGACGCTAAAGGACACGAACAGTACGCTCCAGGAATTGGAGGAGAGCAGTACGGTGAAGATTCCTTGGAGAGCAGAACCCAGCGATCCGATCCCGCCCACCACACCACTCATCGCACCGACAGACGACCCGCTAGCGTCGGCGAAACCCAGCAAGCACGAACCGGACTGAAGGGCGTCAATCGCAAAGGAGAAGAGTCCCACAAGAAAGACGAGGGCTGTGCAGAGCCACATGGCGCTCGCAAACGCGGACGAGAACGCAGCTAAGCAGAAGGTTGCAACCGCCATACCCACCGTGAAGCCCATCAGCACGAGAATGCGTCGGCGACCGCCGTAGAAGTAGTCTGAGGCGTAGCCAGAAAGCACGATACCGAGAACACCTCCGACGTCGAAGGCCGAGGCGACGTAGCCAGCGATCTCGGACGACGCATTGAGCTCCTTGTTGAGGTAGTATGGCAGCCAAAACATAAAGGCGTACCGAACGAGTTTGTGGAGAAAGTAGGAAAGGCTGTACCCCAGCGCCCCAGGGAGTTTGAGGACTTGCAGAGCGGACATTTCCGCATGAGCAGCCGGCAACTGCGCCTGCTGTGGAGAACCCAGTGGTCGTGCACCCGCGAGGTTGCTATCCATGACGGGAGACCCGCTGCGGCCCGTGCTGACAAAGATGTACTCGCCATCCGCAGTGAAGCCCATTTTCGGGGTTTCTCGAATGTACTCTATGGTGATTTGCTGCTGCGTCGCCTGCGTCACAGAGGGGTATCCAATCTCATTCGGATGCGCTCGCAAAAAGAGGGAGGTTACGGCGAGCACGACACACGGGCCGCAGGCCACTTCCAGCAACGTTGCCGTGCGCCACGTGTACCCACGGCCCATCAGATACGCAGGCACCACGTTGCCCAGCACGCCACCAGCGGCCATGTTCGTGGACCACACACCCATGACCCGCCCGCGCTCCTCTGGGAAAACCCACGCGCTGAGCAGCTCCATGCAGGAGGCCCACCCTGTCCCTTGCGCCAGACCATTGACGCCCCAGACAAGCACAAACACCGGAACACTACTGGAGTAGGTTAGGATGATGCAGCTGAAGATGGAGCAGGTGAATCCAACGAGGAGGATTCTGGTGTAGCCGAAGCGCTTCTTGAGGTTCCCGTACAGCAGCTGCGCGAGGCTATACGTGACAACAAAGGAGGTATCCACCCAGGACAGGGCCGCCGCCGAGACGTCAAGCTCCCGCTCAATCTCTGCCCGCGCCACGCTAAACGGACGCCGCACCATCGTATAGCAGCAGTACGTGAGCCACAACAGTACCAGTACGTACCAGAAGCGTACAGAGCGGTACTGGTGCAGCGTCTCGCCAGTCATCTTCATTGCGTCTCCAAATATCCTCTCTAGTTACGACTGTAGCGGTGCCGTCACGACTTCGTCCGTGGTGAACCGTAGGATGAATATTTGGTGTGTCGGTTGGTTTAGCCTCCACGCGAGTAGCGCTGAGATTGGGTAGTGGATGGGATGCTTTGATCGGTCCTTCACAAGTTGGGATGGTGCCCAGAGCCCACACGGAGGCAGTGTGGGAGACCTACAGAGGAGTCACAACCCCACAACAAACCGCGTTGTAAAGTGAATTCGGTGCTAGAACGATGACAAGAATTCATTGGTGGGGAAGGCGTGGAGATTGTTGATATAGCCGTCCGACGATGTACACACACACACACAAGCAACAGTGTACGTGTGGTGACAGAGCACGTACGAGCATGGCGCTAATGTTCAAAATTCCTTCGCAGCGGCGGCGGCACAGGAAAGCGCCAAAGCTGGAAAGCCAAGCACCTCCGGAAGAGATCAGAGGATGACATCCACTAAACAGCATCCATCCTCCGTCTTGGCAACCATCGCTGCCTGTGTGACCTTCCCACGGATTTGAGTAACGGCAGACTACCCCGTGAGTACTCGTGGTGGTCATGATCTCACTGCAACCAAAAAAAACGTTATATTCGTTTTCGTTCAGGGTTAGACAAAGAAGTAGTTGGACGTTATGTGAGAAGTTGGAGTAAAAAAGAAAGACAACAGAGGAACAGTTGTAGGCATGGACAAGGTTTGTAGGAGGTGCGTGAATAAACGTTGTGGGCAAAGGTTAGGAAGCGAGTCGGTGACGACCTACGTGGTGCAAGTAGAGTAATGGTGTGAAGAAGCAGCTGAGTGGTCTGCTAGGTAGAAACCTTGGTGACAACCCGAACACCCAGGGCCAGAAGTGAGAAGATGACAAAAACGCAGCCACGGCTCCGCAAATCGCACCCAAAAAAAGTGACGAGCAAGACGAAACAAGAGTCCTTTTACCCATTGAGCTTATGCGTCAATGTGCAGCGTGTCCATGAAGCCTTGGAGCAGCAAAAGATGTTGGTCAAAGGCAGCCGCTGGTGCCTCGCATCGTATGACAAGAATCGTATGTTGGCGGGGCACCACATACGAACGACACCGGACACCGTCTTTCGTCTCCGTAAACTGCACACACTTGAGGCCACTGAGCTCCGTCACGGTGCAGTCCACACGCTCGCGGTCCCATTCTGTGAAGTGGAAGCGCACATTGTGCACGAGCTCGTCATCATCCTTGAGTGCACGTTCCCACGTCGACGGGAAGCTAGGGAACTCCTGCAGTATCATGCACGGCTGCTCAGTCGAACGACCAAGCGGAAAGTAAAAAAGCTGGGGGATGTCCGTGAGGATGGGTTCATGCACGACGCCAGTTTCCTCGTATACAGAAAAGAAGGCCTTGAGATGGGAATGAGTGTATACGACAGTGACAAGGCTCTGTGTGGCCAGACGATTCTCGGCACTCTGCACGCTCAAAACGGTGATCTTATCCAACAGGTCACGTTGCGCTTTCGTGGCCTTTTCGGCAAGTGTTGGACAAGCAATAGACAGTGTGGTGCTCGCCTCGGTGATGGACTGCTTCACGTCGTGAGTGACCACGCAGGAAACGTGCTCCCCCGTGGTTTCACTGTAACCCTCAAAGATGACGTCTCTGGACACCGTCGGCGCGTTTTCCGACGCCACACTACGCACAACAAGGTCCGCAGGCCCACCCAGCACCATGATGCGTTCCCCGTCCATCACAGTCACGCGGTACTGCCCTGTGTGAGCCCCCGACGGTGTGCCAGGGAAGGCGAAACGGCCTGATTTATACGGGAGAAGAGGGTTCTGCGCAGCGTACGGCACAGCGAACGTGGCGCGTGCGATGCCCCGCATGGCATCCGACAGAGACAGCTCCAAGGATACCTCTTCCCCGCCTTCCACATCGGTGGCAGTGGACTTCCTGCTGTTCTTCAATTCCACGTTACGCAAACTGGTGGATGTTTCGGGAAACCCTGCAAAGACTGCGACTGCTGCATAAGGACCGTGGAGACCGATGAGCATCCCGATAGACGGCGCTTCAGCAGTGACGCGGGATACGTTTACCATGTGTGTGAAAGCCGGCTTCGTTCGGGCCTCCACCTCCTCCCCAGCCCCCTTCTCAGGAAGAAAATCGTTCGTCAGCGCCTCCACGTGGAAAGATCCGCCACAGTTCACGTCCGACAGCAATGGGTTGTTCTCAAGAAAAGACGCGATTACGACGTCGACAGGCTCTTTCCCAGCGACAACGCGTGAAAACAGGGAAAGGTGAGGTCCTTCACAGAGAATGAACGCCGAAGTAGCTGTGGCATCGTCCACCTCCCCGCTCGCGTGGTCGCCGCGATTAACCGGGAGGCTTCCCGGGACTCGCACGGCATCACCGCGAAGGGCTTCCTCGTCTTCCATCCGCTTATTTTCCGAAGGGGTCACCAGTGGAAGGACGGCTTGATTCTCAGAAGCGTAGTAGATTGGTGGCGCCACGGACCAGCCACGAGGAAGCTTCGCAGGGTTGACGTCCACGGGCAGCGCGTTGTCGGCGATACAATGACTGCGCCTCTGAGCGCGGTCTGCCTCGGCAGCGGCCTCAGCTTCACGCCGCATACGCTTCGCGCGGCTTCGGCGCTGGCCTAAGAAGGACACAGCAAAAAGCGCGATGCCCATGACGGCCACCGTTTTTCGGTCCATCGCCATCTTCTCTCAGGACTACTCCGTCACTTTACGTGAGAACCCACCAGTTGCCTGAGTGGTTGCTCTTCGGGCACTGAATAAGCAGAGTAAGGCCGAAACCCAGGAGTGGGGCTGTGCTGAACCTTCAGTGATGGAAAAACAACAACTACAGCGGTACGAAATAAAGGTTTAGGGATATCACGTGAAGTCAGCAACGGTAACCAGACGGAGGTGACAGTATTTCAAAAATAAAACAGAGGAGGAATAGTAGCAGGAGAAATGTTAAAACAGTGGCAAGCTCTGCAACGACAGAAAGGATTTACAAACACAGACGCCACCAACAAGTAACGACACACTACACGTTCTTTAGACGAAAATACAAGGGAAGCAGACAGGGGTAAGGAGGACATGAGGCATGTATGGAGAGGGGGTGGAACATGAGTATTTAAAGAGCCACAGAGAGCGAGCTCACCTCTCCACACGGGTTCCGCCGCCGTGGCATTGGTCGCAGGAAAGGCAGCGGCCCCACTGGCCGAGTCGGTTCCTTCCGCGGGTTTATCGCAAGTCTTTCGCTACCTTGTTTTGATGAGAACGTTGAATATTTTTTGGGGGTACTATATTTGCTGTGTGTAGACGAGGCCTTCCACGACGAAGTGCAAGAGTGAATGAAAATAATATACATAACAGTGCACGTCGGCACCCGTTGAAGGGACGGCGTGCAAGGTTCAAGAACGGAAAAGTGCCAACAAAAGTGAAAGAAAAGGCAGTCGAATACATGTGACGGAGTGCAGTGTCAGGCTGATCTGTCCGTGTTATGATAAAAGGCTGCCCGTGAAATCGTCACATCTAGAGAGAGAGAGGGAGAGAACTCGCGTCATGAAAACAGAATGCTTTCTGACAGGAGAGGGTGCCCCTTCTTTGTGAGCTTCACCGGGGTGAGGGAAGGGCCACCACCTCCGCGGAGGCAGCGCCGCAGCTCTCTGTCATACTCATCCACCCGCATCTGGAGTGCCTCTGAGGTGCCTGGCAGCACACGTCTTGACTGCTCAGTGTGCCCGGCGCGTGGACCCGTTGCCCGCGTCGGCCTCGGTGAGCGAGAGTGCGTTACCTTTCTTTGGTGGCCGCGAGAGAGGTTCGTCGGCGGTGCTGAGGCTTTTGTCAGAGGTGGTAGCACACCAGCTCCCATGACAGCCAGGGCAAGTGGCGTGCGGACACCAGCTGGCTTACCAGTGTTGGTTGCCTCCTTCTTGCCCTGTCTTACCCGCACAGGTCCGCTGCTGGTGACCTGTGCCTGTGGAGGGTCAGAGCGTGCCTGTTGCAGTTCTGTCGATGCAACTGAGGTCAGAATCACGTGCGTTTCCGTTGCAGGGGTACAGCCGGTCAGTGGAGAAATTGGGCCTGAAGGAGGAAGGGGAGGAGCTGTTTCACATCGCGGTGGTGGTGTCGGGCATCTGTCTGTGGGTACGTCGAGTTTCCCTGAGGTCTCTCTCGGGGACAGTACAGGCGCGTTGTACGCTGGCTTTGGCACCGTCAGAGTCGCTGGTGTAACGTGCAGTGGTGCGTTGTCCGCGGCCGCAAACACGTGTTCCTGCCGGCTGACACGTTGCTGCTCCTCAACGAATGAGGTCAAAGTGCGACCATTGAGGTTGCGGTGCGTTTTGCTGTGAACACGTGCGATGCTACCCTCGCTGTCAGTGTCTTCGTCGCTTTCGTAAGGGGAGTACTGCGCACGGCCCCGGGCCTGCCTCCGCAGCTCCCGGGCGGGTCGCTCCTTTACCGTTAGAGCCGGACGGAGAAGCGTAGGCTTGTCACGCGGAAGGTCTCCCTGTGGGGTGGGGTGGGGTCGATCGCCTCGTGCCTGCGTTCGCTGCTCTTTCCCGTGCTCGCGACCCGTGGCGATGGGGGCGCGGCGTCCATTTGCAGACTCGTCGTGGGACGGGCTCGGTCGTCGGGTGACTCTTGAGCCGGTGCCAGGTCTTGAAGGATTCACGCCAAACGACACTGTTCGGAGAGAGGACAGGACATGAGAAGACGCCTGCCGCCTAAGCATGGAATGGCTCTCGTGCAGACGCATGGCGTCGCCCAAGTGGGAGTGCGACGAATTCGGGAGGCGGCGCCCCAAGTGCGACGCCACTGCAAAGCTGGGTGGGTGTGGGCATGCGGAGGAGGGCCGGCTGGGGACCTCGGACGTCGTGGAGGGATCATCAAAGTAACGGCGACAGCACGACTCCGAGCACGCATCCAGAGGTTCCTCCGCGTTCTGTGGCGAAGACACCGGTAGTCCAGGGCCGTTCTCCTGATGGAGTTCTCGTTGAACGTCCAGACGCGGATGAGGAGGGAGGTTGTAGGGTGGAATTTCCCGTGATGCAGCATCCGCGCCCGCCGCTGTACCACTGTTGTTGGATGCACCTACACTGGAGGACCTTGTCGGCGTATCAGCGTCCACGTGAAGGGTGGGAAGTCGAGCTGCTGAGAGAGCCCCTATCGGTTTGGCGTTTCCGTCAAGAACCGCGACACGGTGGTCCTCGCCACTGGAAAGAAGCACGCCTACGAAAGGAAACCAGTTGAGGGACATCACAGCCGCTCCACCGTCCTGCTCAGCTTTGCGACCGGTCCCCATAGCCGCGTTGCCATGCACGACCTCACAGGACACCAGTACAGGCAGCGCACGTGGGGTGACATTCATGACGTTGCTGTGGAGGAAGTAAGACCGCCGCCCCTCAAGGCGACAAGTTTGCAGTCCGTAGGCCTGAATCGTGGGACACAAACTATACGCGTGCACGACGCCCTTGCTGTCTCCAAAATACAGGCGGTGGGAGCGCGGATCAAAGGTGACGCATGTCACATGTTGCTCCCTCGCCAGCGACGCAAAGTGCGCCTCTTCCTCTGCCGGTGTACGACCGTTTATCGTGGCGACAGCGGCCTCTTCCGTTTCTCTCTTTGAGTGTCGAAAGGACGCGGACGGCCCTATCTTGTGAAGTTCACGGCGAGAGAAGGGCACGGTTGTCTCCCATCCCTTCGTCGGCGATGCTTCCGAGAGGACGGACCCAAGGGAGGCGCGACGGCTGACGGGAAACAAGTCCCCTGTGTTGGGACTCGGCAGTGAGCGGTGCGGCGTAGGTGACGAAAGAAGAAAGGAGGCGGCCAAATCATCGGGGCTTGTGTTGCTGCCGCTGCTACCAGCTTTTTGCGCCGTTGGCGGAACCAGCGACGCAGAGGAGATGACACTGGCACCGGTGCTGTGGCCGCGTGTCCGCGATTGCGGGCGAGTGGAGGCGGAAACGCTGGGAAGCAACGGCACCCGCATCGGTCGTTGACGTGGCGAACCGGCGTTACGGTTGCCCACACCCTTACTGCCAGGACGAGAAGCAACAGCGTCGACGCTTGGAACCTCTGTGACAGGACGCGCCTTTCGCTTTTTCTGTTTCTCGCTGTAATATATATTCGACGCTGTGCGTTTCAAGCCAATGGTCTCGTGCGGCACAGGCTGTGACAGTGCACCTGTCGTAAATACATTCATGCCAATGATAGGGAACACTCCTCCTCGAATCGGGGGTGTGCTCCACAGCACAATGTCCCCCTTGTCGTGCACCGTGAGAAGCACGGGGAGAGCTTCGAGGAAAGTAACTCTTTCTACCGGTCGAGAAAGGCAGGTGACCACAGGGGGCGGAAGCACGACACCTGCGTGGCGGTAGTCATACAGATATAGGCCATAGCGTTTGTTGCACGGCATCACCGGCAAACCAGGGCGTGCCTCGGGAGTCGAGGGAGATGGCACCCCGAGAGACATAGGGGAAGGGCTGTTGACAGGGGACGCAGCCGCGGACGCTGGCACACTGACCGCCTCCTCACTTTTCATCGGTGACTGAGAGCCCCCATTCGGTACGGTGGACGTAACACACACGCTCCCCAGCTCCCCCGAGACGGTCAGGTGAAGGAGAGGCGCCGACGTACCAGAAGGACAGGCGAATGTAAAGAAAGGGTTCACCTCGTCCTCTGATCGAAGGAGCAGGCGACCCTTGTCCGTCACGCCCGCAAGGAGTTTCTGGTCTGTAATGTAGGCCAGCTCCGTCACGACCTCAGGGGTGCCCCCTGCGGTGGTGGCATTATCAGAGGGTGATGCGTGGGTAGGGGCTATGATAACGCAGCCACTCCGTCTCACGGGCGAGGCGGAGGAACAGCCGCCGTTCCCATCGGTGGAAGGGGTGAAGTTGTTCACGTCAAACACAGCTCGTAGGGGATGCACCTCTAGGCTCCCGTCTGGAAATGAGAGGAACACACGGTTGCCCAGGTCGTCGAGGCACAGTGCCGCCACCTCGCGTCGCAGCAGGGGGACCGCAGGGTTTAACGCTCGGTCTACCGCACGCGTCCGGAAGCCTCCGGCGACATCCCACAAGGTCAATCGTGAAGGGCCTTGTAAGAGGAAGGAGCCATAGTTCGCGCGCTCCACGTCTCCAGTGGCTGCCGTGCCTTCGCGAATCGCGTGTGCAGACCCAAGGACAAAGTCAATATCACACACCGCGGGGTCTTCCCGCTGGTTGTGCCGCAGGGTGTAGATGGTGTCTGTGGTACAGGTCACAATTTCGTGCGA
>JASAOC010001838.1:0-12048 GCA_030849835.1 Herpetomonas samuelpessoai
GTCGTTCTCGCTAATCGGACCACCGCTCGTGTTCGCGGGCGGGTCCTTCTCCAGGTCCTTCAGCTCCTTCTGGATGCGACGGAGAGCCATGATGCTTGAAAGATGGTAATGCACGGCCTGACAAAATACGCAAGGAAGATGGAAAAATAGAAAGTACGGACGCTGCACACACAAAGACAAAAAAAGACGTGTGAGCAAGCAGAGGTTTAAATATGACGAATAAAAGTGCAGGAAGTAAATCGACAATCACTAGACAACGCAAACTTACTCAACGTATTCAGGTGGGTCAAGGGAAGGACAGAGATAAAGACCGAACTCTCCCTGAGGCCAGAGTGAAAGAAAAACAAAAGAAATAAGTGGCGAAAAAGAAAGCTGTGATCTCTACGCAGATGAAAACAAAAAGCAAAGATGTAGATAGATGAAGAAGAGCGAGAAGGGGAACAGTGTATGGCGAAGCCTTGTTATCGGAGCCTGTAGCACAGTGAGTTCTCTTCATAACCCGGTGTCCACGGCTGAGCGCGGTGGCCCATATACAGCCTCACATGTGCTCCCACCTCTGTAGGAAAGAAACACGAAAGGTGAGATGCGCTAGGGGGGACACAGTTCTACGTGTGGCATACACCTCATCATCTATGAAAGGTCGAGTCACTCACATCACACTCTTCTTCTGCTTGTACGCTATCTTTTTTACTTTTCTTTTCTTACTTTTTGTTCTGGTTGTGTGAGCGTAGACAATGAGCTTGTATTGCACATGAATGCAGTCACTCTTTCTCCCTCTCGATACAACAGTGACGTCGTGTGTGTACGTGGGCACGCGGAGGAGAAAAGGGGCAAATGTGAGATGATTCGAAATAGTTGAAGTGAAAAGAAGAAAGAGCATCAGGGTGGCGAGATGATGACATAGAAGCGCAAAAAAAAAAAAAAAAGGCTCGAAACGTGAACGCTAAAATGAGAGGGGGCAAAAGCATTCGCTGGCATGAAACGGTAGCGAACGCTCTCTTCCTTCTTTTTTTGTAACAAGAGCACGAAAGGGATGGAGGAGACTTCTGTGTGTGGGCAGCGGCTCATGCTGCCGAGCACGTACATCCCGAAATAAATAGAGGGAATGAGTGAAGGCAGATGTATTCTGCCGTAGTACTTAGAGATGAGAGAGAACCTAAAAGGATCCTTGTTCGAAATAGAAGACATGAAAGTGAAGCAACCGATGTGTGTGTGTGTGTTTGCGTGCAACGGGTGGAGAAGAAATCCTCCAAATGGATGAATTGCAGCGCTGGAACGTGAAGATAGCAGAAAAAACTTCACAGAAGTGAACCATGAAAAAAAAAAGTAACAATGTGCCACATTGGTGACATGAACAGAGATGCACCGAGTGTCAGGCGGTTGAGGAAAGCTTTCCCCTCCTTCTTCTTGCCACCAAACAGCGCTTTTCCTTCAACACAACAGTAGAGACGCCAGCGTCCGTTCGGAAAGCACGCCAACAAAGTCAAAATTGAATGTGTAAGTGCAGTGTAAGAATAGATGAGCTGCCCCCTCTCTTTCTCTCTACTCCACGTAACGACGTGGCACACGAATCGATAAGCCACACATGAGCTGGTATGGAATCGACTTCACCACTTCCGCTTTCTCTCCGATATCCTGGCCCCACACCAGTACTTCGCTCTCGTCACGGACCTCGCGCATGATGGTGTCGATATCCTTACCCACCTCGGCAGGATCAATTCGGATAGCGACGAGATCCATGTTCACGTTCCCGTGGACCCGACCCACGAGCCCAGCGGGTGCCTCGGCCGACGACGACGTGTGATAATCCGAGGCGGATCCGTGCGGTGGCGCAGGTGTCACTCGGACCGGCATGTTGCTATAGTACCGCATGAAGCCATCCGCGTAGCCAATCGGAAGCAGCGCGATCACCGCGTCCTCGGTGACAAGATTGCGGGTGATGCCGTAGCCAATGTAGGACCCTGCCTTGGCCACAAAGTGATGCACCACCTTGGAGTAGAAGAAGCCGCAGGCCTTGCCATCCCACAGCCGGTACTGGTCAGCCTCCTCAGGACGGATCGTCTTGCTGGCGAGGGAGGTGGGGCCGTAGAGCATGAGCCCTGGTCGCACATATGTTTCCTCTACACCGATGCGCTGTTCAATCGCGCCAGAGTTCGCGACAGAGGTACCCCGCACCGCAACACCAGCGCCTTCAAGAAACGCCTTGGCCTCCTTGAAGTTCGCGTACTCCTTGGTGGTGAAGGAGTGGCCCACAAGACCAGACACGTTAAAGTGCTGCAGCATCATGTCGACGCCGCCGGCCTGCTTGAGCGCGGGGGCCACCTCCTGGAGCTCCTCCGGCCGCAGCCCGAGACGATTCATGCCTGTGTTGATCTTGAGGAGCAGCGGGGTATCCTTGAAGGTAGTGGTGCGGTGCTTGCAGAACATGTCAAGATGCGCGCGGGTACCAAGGACGGGCCACAGCTGGGCACCCGTTCCTGCAGCGGCCTTGGCATTCTGGTCCTTGTACATCGTGTGCAGGGACTCGTTCATGATTTCCGTGTCGGAGAAGACCACAATCTTGTTTCGTTTGTTGGCTGCAATGGATGTCTGGTGGCCGTCAAGGATGGCCATGGCCTCCCCCAGCGACGCCACGCCAAAGTGATCGATGCCGCATTGGGCAGACAAGTAGCCCGCTACGGGCACGAGGCCGTTGCCGTAAGCGTTGCCTTTGATCATGGGAATCAGCGTGGCCTTCGGGGCGTAGTGAGTGCGAATGAGGTCAATGTTGTGCTTGATGTTCGGCAAGCGAACCTCCAGATAGGTGGAGTGCCGCAGCATTAGAGGTGGTGTTTCTCCGTACCTCAGTCGCTTTGCGATGTGTGCCCTGCGTGGCTGAAGTCCTAGACGTCAATTCTTTGCGAAAGGCCTTTTCAAATGTGGGAATGCAGGTGAAACTTTGCGTTTATAGGACGAAGAGAGAAGAAAAGCTTTCTCAAGAATTTATTGTGCCTTTTTTTTTAATTACTTCTAGACAAACGTCTGCATGAAGGAAAGGTGTTTGGGTGGATGGGGTCAATTGAAAAAAAAAAAAAAAGAGGTGAAGGATATAGGGATTGACACTGTGGCATACAAGTTCCAGCACCACAATGGGGTGAGATTTCCTTTTGCTGTCGTTTGTGGGAGACACAGGAAAGTAGGTCAACTCTCTGTAAAGCAGCACGTAAGTGAGAGTGGATTCTTTGGTTTCCCATGATTGCACATGCGTCTTCTTCGATGTGCACTTTTCTGTTCAACGCTTTTCGACTACACAATAGGGGCCTTGGGTGTTGTACTTGTTTGATTTGTGCTCGTGTGATGCACGCTCATTGTAGAAATGGAGGTGCAACATGTGTCCTACTCATCGCCGACGAACAGCACGAGGCACAAAGCTAGTCGTCGTTGCTGGTGGTGCAGCCTTCTTCGCTGCCTGTGCTCCGCCACTGCTGCTGCCACCCGCTGATGCTGATGCTGCTTTCTTCTTTTCTTCGTCGCGGAGGAGCAATTTTGCCCGCTCCGACGCCACTGTCACGCCAGGCAGCGCGGCCTGAATGACTACCGGGGCCTCCTTGTGTGTCAGCCCTTCCGTCTGTCCGAGCTTCAACAATTTTTCTGTCACGGCATGAAGGGCATCGGCATCCACGGTCCGCATGGCCGCTGCCGCCTCCTCGCCTGGGTGTCGTTCCACATCGTCGTCGTCCTCGCCCTCCCTGTGGGACTTCCGGCGCGCTAGTTCCTCGCTCGTCGGGTAGCGCCACTCCACTAGAAAGTATGGACGCTTCGAGTTCTTCACGTGTACCACTTCGAGCGGGGCGGCACGGTGCAGCTGGCCCTCGGCTGGGTACCACCCCTGCGTGCTGCCTTCGTCTTCACCTAGGCCTAACTCTGCGCGGTGAAGGTAAAAGAACGCATTGACAAGTTCGCCGCGGCTGTGAATGTGCTTGCAGCTGACATAAACTGTCTTGGTGTTGGGGGCAGAGGACGGCGTCAAGGAGGATGGCGCAGCGTTGGCTTCCAGCGTCCCCTCCGATCGTGACTTCTTCTGAGGAGGCTCTGACATCGTTTCACTGGAGTGAATGTTCCAGCGGTTGGTGTTGCCGTCCTAGGCAAATCCGGAATCTAGATTCGCTTGTGTGCACCTTTTTTTTTTCTTTTGCTTTTGTGTGCGGTTCTGTAGTGATGATGCGTCTGTATCTGTACACCATGCCCCGCGAAAGAGAAGGGGATGGATGCGAAGGAGACCACAGGAAGATGAGGGAGATATTTGTAGTACGTGATCGCTTGGGGAACCTGCCAAGGCTGTCTCGAAAGCGTGATTGCACTTCGCTTACCTTTGTCTGAGGCGTCATGCAGAACACAGTGGCCAGGACACGCAGGGATCGTCAAACGAAAGTCACAAGACCTCATTCCCATTTATGTATTCATCTTCCTTTCCTCTCTGAGGAATGCGCACACCGAGCAATTAGGATTGACCATCGTTTCGTATTTTTCTTTTGTGAGACTCAGTGATACCTTTTTTTTGACGCAGGCCCACTGTGTGCATCTGTCGATACTGCATCGTAAACTGTGAAGAGGACACGCCATCCCTTTGTTGCGGTCCACATTCAATGGAATTCCCTTTCTTTGAACGCGCGCTAACCACACTGACGAAAAGAGTCGCACGAGCGCGCACCGTTTAGCCGACACACACCAAGGACAAAGAAGGTCACCAGGAACATGATCCTTCACTGCTTCACCCTCATGGTGTGGTCAAGCTCTTTTCCAGCCCTGTGTAGTACTGTCGCAGCTCCTTTACGCGCCAGTCAAAGTCCACGTCCAAGAACCGCTTCTCCTTCAGCTCGTTCAAGCGGATCTCGTCCTCGTCGAGCTGCCGGGTGAGTGACCAGTCACGCAGCGGGTGCAAGCGCTTCACCCAGCGTGACGTATCAAAGGCACCAATGTTCTCCCCTTCGAGAAAGTCGTCGTCAACAGTAACGCGCACGCCTCCGATTTGCTTGCTGTAAAGTGTATTGAGTACCTGCGTGGCACGGTACGGCATGAGATCCCCCACGGGGGTGTTGACAGGCCGGAACCCACCGTCCGAGTTTAAGATGGAGCGACGGAACACAATGGAGAAGCGCTGCGCCTCCACTGGCAGGACCATGTGGAAGTAGACATACCGAGCCGGGCCGGACATAATGTAGAGCGAGCGATCGGGAATCATCACGTCCAACTCTTCGCCGTTCTGCACGTGCACGAACCGCAAGAGCGCATTGCCACCCAGGGAAACAATGGCAAAGATGTCATCATAAACGAACAAGTTGTCAATGTGTGCACGAATGAAGTCGCCTGGCTCATAGAGGTTTGCTGTCTGGTTATTGAGCCATCCCTTTGGCACGAGCTTGTCCTGCTCGACGCGCTCCATCAGGTTCATGAAGGAGCTGGTGGGGAGCGGAGGCATTTGAAATCGGCCGTCGCTAAGGACGATAGAGTCCGAGCGGCGGGTGTAGACATCTACGTAGCCCTTGCGTAGCGCCATCATCTCGTCCTCCTGCACGTACTCGGGCAGCACGAAGAGACCAAAGTCCTCGCCAAAGGGGCAGTAGGGCTCGCCCCCTGCCAAGTACTTCCAGCTGCCCCCATCCTTGAGATGGGTGACAGCGCGTGTGATCTTCTTGAACATGTCACGACAGGCTTTGAAAAAAAAAAAAAAAGGTGGAAAGCGAGAAGGAAAAGACGCGATGGGAGAATCGACGTTGGGAAATGGGGATATGTTTCACGATATCCACATCCTTGTCAATAGACAGGGAACCAACCAATACACAAGCGTGCGACAACCCGGCCACAGGGACTCTTATCGCCGTTGGCGCAAAGACAGTCGCAATTCGTTGCGAGGTTGGTGTGGTGCAGCACCATTATCGTGTGATTTTGTTCGTTTCGTTTGCTTCTGTTGCGTCTTTGGATCTTCTGCTCAGAGGGCAGAAAGAGGACACGCGATTCCATCAAAACGTGTGAGAGACACGACACTAGCGTTCCCTTTCCTTCTGACGGAGAAGAAGAGGAAGAAGCGGTGACGACAGTCTGACGCATCCGACATGCTTCACTTTCCACCGTCTGCCCTCTGGTCGTAAGCAAGGCAGGAGACACATTTCACAAATTCATCTTTGCGAACTTCTCCACTCGCGCTTTGCGATACGCCATCTCTCCGCGAATGAACCCATTGACATCGCGCAGCACCTGTGCCACATCGCTCGCCTCCACACGGCGGCTCCGCACGCCGTGGCGTTGCCGATAGAACGAGGGCAACTGCTTCACGTGCGTGGTGCTAATGTTTCGCTCCCTGGTCGTATTTCGAGCGATCAGCTCTTCCTCGGGTAACCGAATCAACCCTGCCTCCTCGTAAAAGATGTCCAGGCAGCGTTTGCGCGTGGCACGTGGTTGCGTATTTGTGGCCTCGCCACTGTGCTCCTGCACCGCAGGTGTGGCGTCCTCACCACTCTCTGTCCCATGCGGCCGAAGCTGGGGTGGGGAGAGACCATCCGTGCCCTCTTCTTCATCCTCAACCACTACGCGCTTCACAAACGACTGCGCAGGGGGGAGCACCAGTTCCACCACGCTGTAACAATGGCGCGGCCACAGCTTCACGCCTCCGCAGACGTCCTGCGCGAGCAGGACACCGCCTGCAATGGTTTCGTCCATCAGCATCCGCCCTGGGCCGAACATCTGGCTCGGGTAGAGACAGTGGTGGTCCAGCAGCATGCGCTGACCATCCAATTCCACAGGGCACCAGTGCTGCAGATCACCCAGGCGTGCCTTTTCAAAGCGTCGGAGGTGGTCGCGGGTAGCGCAGTGCGCGAGCACGTCCGACTCGCGTGTTCCGATCAGACACAGCACGTCAGCCAGGGGTGGAAGCGGAATGTGCTCGTCTGTGGTATTCGCAACTGCGTCTGTTGAGGTGCGACTCTTCTTGTCCCGCTCTCGCACCGGACCGTTCGCGGAAGCCTCCTTTGATTCATACGCTTGAGATGCTGGCTTCCCGACAGTGCAGAGAGCGCACCACAGCTGGTTGGTGACGGGTTCGTGACGGATGCCTTGGATTTGGAACTTCACAGCGCAGTCAGCCAAGGTGATGGGACTCGTCTGTAGTGGTGGGGCATCGGAATGGGCTTTCACTTCCACGAAAGACACTTCCTCCAATGTCGCGCGACTGCTGAAGACGCTCGAAGCTTCCGAATCGATTGAGGAAGCCATCGATGACGACGAGGAAGACATTGCACAAGGGGCTTCCGGAAAGACGCTCTTTCCACAGACCTAGTCGGTTGCTACTGCTTCGCCACCTCTGCGTGGGTGCGCGCTTTTTTCTTTTTCTTTTTTGTAAGTGTATGTATGGTGGAGCCGATTCCACTAATCCAACGTGCCTTTGCACATGTCGACGTTGGTGAGCGAAAAAAAAAAAGGCACACAAAGAATGTCAAGGTTGTTTACAAAGTGAAAAGGAGGTCAAAGAGCGTTACGCTAGTGATCTCGTTGTATCATATGTGTACTGTTCCACTGTCAGCTATTTGACGCGTGATGACAGAAAACATACATGCAACCTTGTGGGAGTGTTTTCCTTCCTTCCTCATGTGTTTCTCCGCTCAGAGCAAATCACTGGGTGGCAGCAACATTTCTTGTGAAGGGTAGAGACGCATCTCGCTTCTTGCTGCCTCTTGTTCTGCGTTTTGTACAGTTGCTCAGTGTACGCATCGACACCTATAACGCGTGGGTGTCTTTGGCCGTTTCGCTGTTATTTCGAGAGATCTTCTTGTGGTTTTGTTGCTTTTCTCGTAGACCGTGCGTCCATGAGAACCGGTGGAGGAGGGAGAAAAAGAGAGGAAAACTCGTAAAAGACGGTGTTATTTCCTGTGACAGTCCCCGTGACGACCAGACGGGGAGGGGAGAGAGATGGCAGCAACGACGAGCAAAGAAGAAAGGGAAGACGAAAAGACAACCTTTTCGCGAACCCAAACGTCCCTGAAACACTCCCACCATGAGTCAAAGGAAAGCAGTAGACAGAAACGCCCATGAAACAGACAAACCAGGAGGCATGAGAGCCGACAAACCTGTTACAATCTGCACGACAACGTGTGCGCTGTGTCTGCTTTTCTACGTCGTGCCCGTCATTGCTTCTTCTATGCCTACGCGTTCATCTGTCTTACCATTAGCGGGCTCCTGTTGGTCCTCTTTTTGCCGTGACCTCAAGTGTCCTTTACGTGGATGCCTTCACACGACGCATGGCCTCGTCAAAGTGTTCCTTGGTGAGGGGTGGCATGTCACCCGTGGCGGCCGACACGCTCTGCTGCAGCTCACGCAGTGGCAGCAGCGCAGCCGCCTTGCACAGCTCCGTTAAGTCCGACCCTGTGTAGTTAACCGTCTTCATGGCAACGTACTGAATAAGGCCGTCGCGATTGGGGTTCTTCTCCAGGTCGTGCGCGAGCACAATGCTGAGAATCTTGGCGCGGGACTTGACGTCTGGCGGGGGCACTTCGAGTTGCAGCGGCATGCGACGTCGGATGGCGTCGTCAATGGTGAAACGACGGTTGGTGGCACCCACGACAATGATGCGGGCTGAAGGATCCTTTTCCAGTCCATCCCAGTGAGTCATGAAGATGGTTTTGGCGTGCGTGTGCGGTGTGGCATCGTTGGCATTGCGACTACTCAGCAAGGAATCAATCTCGTCTACAAAAATAACACACGGCGAAATCTTCGAGGCCAATGTAAAGATGGACGCGGCGTTCTTCTCGGTATCCCCTACCCACTTGGAGAAGATGGTTTCTGTGTTGACGTTGATGAAGGAGCAGCCCAGCTCCTTGGCAAGCGCACGTGCGAGGAGCGTCTTGCCTGTGCCAGGGGGCCCGTAGAGGAGGACACCTTTTGGATGAGAGCGCACCGTTTTACCAGTGAAAAGTTCCGGTCGCTTGAAGGGCCAGATGATGTGCTCCGTCAACGTCTGCTTCACGTCCTCGAGGCCACCCACGTCGGCAAAGGATACGTCGATGCGGTCAATGTCTACGACGCTCTCCGCAATCCCTTCTTCCGCGGACGTCAGGTAGACCGTACGGCCGCCGACGATACATTTTTTACGGCTCAGCCCTGTCTTGAAGGTGAGTTTCTTGGTCATCCAGATCATGGCGCCAATGTAAATCCAAATGTAAATCGGTGTGCTGGCGACAGAGTCCGCCACGTGCAGCAGAAGTGCGCCAATCGCGCCAAAGACTTTGGAGAAGACACCGCCGCCACGAGCGACGGCCTCGCCAGGAGAAACGCCTCCAGGTCTCATTCTTGGTCCTCAAGTTGACTGCTGGTTTTTGTTTGTGTGCGTAGCCCAATAAACCCTCCCGAACCCTCTGCAAGGAGGCAGAGAACGAAACAGGAGGGAAAAAATAAGAAGGCACCCGCAAGAAGATGTCAGCACAGCTTGAATGCGAGACCACAATGAAGGAAGTTGGCAGCGACAGGAAATGTGTACGAAACGCGAAAGGAATACTGGTAGAACCCTGATTCCCTCCTCACGTCTTGCTGCCTCGCGGTATAATTTCCTTCTTTTTGATTATTTTTTTTATAGTCCTTCAGTGCACGGGAACAAGAATAAAGCAAGGGGGAGCAAGTGTATTTTGATGTCCTCATAGCAACGAACGTCACGAAATGATCATGTGCAAGTGGCTCAATACCGATTACAGCTGTCAAGCATCACAGGGATCCTGTTATGTGTTTATGCGTTTACGTTGCCCCCTGCTCGCCTACGCGTTCATTTGTTCGAGTATGTGCGCGTCATTGTTCAATAAATGGTGACTCTGCCATTGGTTCATGTATCATTGGCGAGAATGAGGCCAGAATACCCTTGGGCAGTCCAATAATAATAGTACTAATAGAATAGCAAAATGGAAGACGGTGAAGATCTCACACAGCCATGGTCGGTGCAAACACGGAGCACGCGAAACGAGAAGTGAAAAGTGAGAGTGGTCTCACGTCACCAGAGGTCAGGCGCGTACGTGCTTGTGTGGGTTCCCGTAGTGCACTTCAGAAGCTCACCCTTTAATTCCTCGCCGAGCTCCGCAGTGTGTCGTCATGATTCGTGGGTAGACCTACATCTTGAGGGCCTCCTTAAGCTCTCCCTCCTCCTTTAGCTGCTTGCAGATGTCAAAGCCGCCAATGAGTTGGCCGTCCACATACACCTGCGGGTACGTGGGCCAATTCGAGAACTTCTTGAGCCCTTCGCAGACCTCGTCGCTCGTCATGACATCGTAGTAGACAAAAGGGGCGCCGAGCTCATGAACCATCTCGCACAGACGGCCCGTGAAGCCACAGCGCGGGCGCGACGGCGTGCCAGTGATGAACATCACAATGCCGGGACGCTTGGTGAGGTAGGTGAGATAGTCCTCCAGCGACGCAAAGTCGCTGCGCTGGCTGCCCACACCTCCTTTTTCGCCATACAGAGAGACAATGTTCATAGTCAGTTGGTCCAGCTTCGCACCTACAACATCCGCAACGCGCTCCACCGCCTTGTTGTCCCCCGCGATTGGGGTGCGGAAGAAGGTAATGAAAGGCACCGATTCGACGCCCTCGGCCTCGCAAATGTCACCGTGGGCTTCGCAGTCGACCTCGGCGAAGATAACCTTCTCCTTGTACTCAGCGGCCTGCGTGGCGAGCAGTTCATTGACAGCCTTGCACGGCTCGCACCAGCCAGCGCTGAAGTGGACCACCATGCCCAGGCCAGCCTCCGCCTGCTTCTTGAGCGCACGGTAGTGCTCCAAGGACGATACCTGCTGCATGATAGAAGTGGAAGTTCTCTGTTGCTCACTGCAGAGAAAAAGAGGGAATAAAATAAAATAAAAAATGCTTGTAAGAACGAGAGTAACCTTTTCTTCGGCACTTATAGGTATAGGGTTGGGATATAAGCTTTCGATTACTTGATCGCGTTTTTCGATATACCCAAGGAAATCGTCTTCTTGGAGGTGTAGAACAAAACCCTCGTTAGCGAATCATGGAATACCACTCGCGAACGCAATACTTTCTATGTGGGCATGTGTGCCTGATAGGCAGCGATATGGATTTACGTCAGCCGTGGTCCGTGCTGTACGCGAGCGTATGACTTTTCCTTCCCTTTCAATTTCTGCATGGATGGATTGCTGGTATGAAAAAAAAGCACGAAGGAGGATGGTTGCGAAGGGATATGGAGTGGGAGAAAACAAAGAAAAAGTAGCCATCATGGAGGCACAAACGTGTGCTACCTGTAAGATCAAGAGCAACCACTTTTTTATTCTTTCATTTCTCACCAACTTCCTCCCACGCTGCGTTCCTGGCTAGAATTTCCTCCACTCTTCATTTTCTACCCCGCACAACACCCGCGAGGCGCTTGCTTTCCTGCTGGACCGCTTGGTGCCGCTGGCGCTGGACCTGGTCCTGCAGCCGCTGCAGCTGCAACTGTTTCTGCTTCCCCAGTGCCCGCAGCTCCTGGAGAGCTTTGCGCAGCGTCTTGAGCTGCCCGCGGGAGAGCTCGCTCTGCTCATGCATGGCGGCCAGGGCAGCCTCCTGGAGACGGAGCTCCGCCTGCATGAGCTCCTCCCGCTCATCCCACGCTACTGACGCATCAGTTGCTCCTGTGGGGCCCTTGATCGCGCTTGGCGTGCGGTGTTGCGCAGAAACGACTCTTTTGTTGGGATCCGTGCGTGACGTCAACGGTGTCGCCGCTGACTGTCCTCGCGCGCACGCTGATGGAGGCGGTTGCTTGGACTGCTCCGCCTTGAGCGCCTCCAACATGCCCCGTAACGTGGCCGTCTCGCGATCGAGGGAGACAAGACGCAGATCCAGGTAATTGCCTTTCTGCATGAGCTGCTCCCGGGCGTAGCTGCGCTGCAGCAGTAGGCGCGCGTGGAGGGCCTCTGGTGTAGCATCCTCCGTCACCGCTCCCAGCGACGGCACGGGCACTGGCGGTGTGTTGTGGCCTGATGGTGCGTTCGCGGAGGCGTCGACAGCCCCCAGAAGAGGTGCTGCTGCTACTGTCCGTGTGAT
>JASAOC010001839.1:0-12080 GCA_030849835.1 Herpetomonas samuelpessoai
GCCGCAGCGAGCGCACATCGTACGTGCGCGCACTGCGGCCGCACACAACCATCTCGCCACCACACACCTCCACAAGCCGCAGAAACGCAAGCAGCAGCGTCGACTTCCCGCTCCCCGTGCGGCCCACCACACCAACCTTCTGTCCAGGCGCAATGCAGAAGCTCACGTCGCGCAGCACCAGTGGCAGCCCGGGCCGGTACCGCATGTCCACGTGCCGGAACTCCAAGGAGCCAGGCGGCACAGACGGACGCGTCACGGCGTCCTCGACGTTAGCAATGGCGGCGCGCGTCGTCGGAGAAAAGGGTACTGCGGCTGCCGCAGCGTCAAGGCTCTGCGTCGACGGCAACCCCTGCACGCGTCGCTCCTCAGCCTCTGCGTCAGCCTCAGCCTCCGCGTGCTCACCAATCTCCATCAGCTTCTCCACTCGCGCTTCATTCTCCGCAATCGCCTTCTCCAGGCTCTCCGCGATACCCTCGTGCGGAACGTCATCCGTGTAGTAGATTAGACGCTCAACACTGTTCATATCTGATTCCAACTGCGCGGCGTTGCTAATCAAATCTGTGAAGATCATATTGAAGTTCAACGCCACCGTCAAGCTGAGAGAAATGAGGCCGACCTGCGTGCTGCTGCTGCCGGCTCCTTTGCTGTCCGTAGAATCAGAGGAGCCCATCGCACGAGCTGCAGTGTAGTTGATCGCAATGATGCCGAGCAGTGCGATGCACATGGTGACGGATGCGCTCAGCATCGTGACGCGCGTCGTCAACCATCGCTGCCCAATGTTCTCAATGTAATGTGTGGCGTATAGGTAATCAAGGTGGACCAGTGTGTGCTGAAGCATCGGCGTGCAAGCTCCATACGCCTCAATCGTCCAGCGCCCACCCATAATGGTCGTCACAAGCGCCACCACAGGAGCGTTCGCGACATTCACCATGCGTCGAATCGTCCGATTCGCAGCCGCAAAGAACACCGCAAGACGATAATAAACATAGCCGGCAGGGATGACGGCAACAAAGATCAAAGGCTGCGTGAAGGTCATCAACGCCAACGACGAGAAGATGGTGAACAAGTTTTGCATCCCGTAACAGAAATCATCCGTGAGAGCAAAATCCATCATGTCCACATCCCTGGAGAAGCGATTCACCACACGCCCGAGAGGGGTACTATCGAAAAATTGCATCGTTGCGGATGCCAGGGATCGGATCAATCCAGAGTGCATCGCGCGAGATCCGGTGCGTGCTACCGGGTAGAAGGCTAGTCGTCGCACTGGCTGCGCACAGATGGACACAATGGTGAGAATCATATAGACGTACACGTACGTGGGGCTCGTCGCCTCCGCTGCACTGTCCGTCACGCTAGCCGTCACTCCTCGCGTGTCATCAGCGCTAGCGCCGTGGTTGAAGTGAAGCGCATCCGTGGACCACAACGAAAGCCACACAGACGGCGCAACAGCAAGGCACTCGGTCACAATGTACGTGACGAGTACCAACGCCCAATAGCGGACACCCCCACAGGCCTCCGCATAACGATGGTACACCGCCAACGGAACAGAGCCACCCGCCATCTCCTCCTCCTCCACAAGTTTCGCAGGGGGGGCACCCTCTGGGCTCGCAGGAGCCTCGGCTTCCGCACCTGACACTTCTTCACTATCCTTCCCAGCCTCGGTTCCGCCAACCTGCGCATTAGGAGCAGCCCTCGTTGTCAAGCTCACGGCAGGAGACCCGGCGTCAATCAGCTGCGACGAAGGCGACGGCGACATCGTCGGTGACGCAGCCGGCAGATCCGCAGTCATCTCAGCGTACATGGCGTACGACGCGGCATCGCCATGGAACGCCACACGCCCCTTCCCACCGAGCACAACAACGTAGTCAGCATCGGCTGCAAAGTGTGTCTGATGCGTCGCCAGCACACGCGTCTTCCCAGACAGCTCACCCAGCACGCACTCCCGCATCACACGCTCGCCAACATGAGCGTCAAGCGCAGACAGCGGGTCGTCCAGCAGGTACAGCTCCTTGTCAGCGTACACAGCACGCGCAAGCCCAACACGTGCCTTCTGCCCACCACTCAGGTTGATGCCCTTCTCACCAATCTCCGTCTCCAACCCATCCGCAAGCAGCGACAGGTCAGCGCGCAGCTGGCTGCAGTCCAGTGCTCGCTCGAACCGCGCCTCGTCAAGGTCAGAGAAGAACAGCACATTGTCCCGCAGCGTCGCGTTCATGATCCACGCCTGCTGTGGCACGTACGCAACGGATCGCGCAGCAAGCACGCGG
This sequence comes from Herpetomonas samuelpessoai, assembly GCA_030849835.1. Classification (NCBI taxonomy): domain Eukaryota; phylum Euglenozoa; class Kinetoplastea; order Trypanosomatida; family Trypanosomatidae; genus Herpetomonas; species Herpetomonas samuelpessoai. The sequence goes on from JASAOC010001839.1 coordinate 2,268, forward strand.
CCAGACGTCACGTCCACAGCACCAATCAGAGAGTCCAGCAGCGTCGACTTCCCACTCCCCGTCGGGCCAAGTATCACCGTCAGCTTGCCGCGGGGGATGTTGAGGTTCACGTTGTGCAGAAGCTCTTTGGGACGTAATTGATAGAGGGCATCTTCGCTAGCATCATCCTCATCGTTCTGCTCATCAACTTTCTTGCCTTTCTTCTTCTCCTTTTTGTTTTGTCTCCTAGCGTGCTCGCGCTCCTTCGTCGCTTTCTCCGAGGGAGTTTCACAGCTCGGTAGGAGCTCCGCCACGTGTGCTGACAGCCCAGCAGAAGCAAACACAGCAGCAAACCGCTTGCGCATGAACGCGTCGGCCTCCGCTCTGCCAGGGTGCTTCGCCACCTCCTCCTCTTCCTTCGCAGCCTCAGCATCAAGCTCGGACCACCGAAGCTCCACAACCTTGGATTCCGCATCCGGACACTCCAGAAAGCGACAGATTCGGTTCGTCGACACAACGTACTGCGTGCAGGCCGACATAAACATGGGAATGCAGTGGAACGGCATGCTCAGTACGTTCAGCAAAGAAATCGCGGGGAACACCGTGGCGGCCGTCACCTCGTGACCCTGGAAGCTGTACACCATGAACATCACAGCAATCGCTAGGTTGGGGAGGCCCTCATCCAGGAAGCCAAGAAGGATGAAGAGGTTTTGAATCTGCTTTATTTTCGCCACCTCCACGCGACGCTTCCGTTCAATGTTGATGATGAAGGAAGGCTCCCACGACATGAACTTGGCAACACGAATGCCAGAAATAAACTCATTCGTGGCCTTCAGCCGTGCGTCTGTGGCTTCTGCCTTTTCGTCAAAAGCGCTGAAGATCTTGTTGGAGATGATGTACTGCAACGGCATCGTCAGGGCGAGGAAAGAAATACCGACAAAGACAGCCCAACCCAGTAAAAAGTAAAGCATCACGATGCTCATGATCAGCTGCACAAACGCACCAAAGATCGTCCAGGCCTGCAAGCAGAACATGTTCACGTGCTCACAGTCGTTGCTGATCATGTTCGTCACGCGGCCAGGGTTGATATGCGGCAACGCATACGCTTTACTCGCAATGGTGAGACATTTTTCAAAGATCACGCCAGAAAGTGCGCTTCGATACGCGAAAGCAGTGCGAAAGGCGATCTGAAAGTACTTATTTGCCGCCAAGTTTTGCGCAGCCGAGACCGCAAAGAGTAGGAGGACGAGAAACAGACCACGCACCCACGCAGGGGCTGCCTCCTTCGAGACCTTCTCAATGTGCTGGATGTAGAACTTGAGCACCAGTGGGAGGGACACCGTGCACACGTCGCGACAGATCCGCGAGCGCCACGCAGCCCACAGGAAGCGACCGCACGCACGCAGCAATCCGTACGCCACCGACATCCCACGTGGCTCCAGTCGTTGTACGTTCTCCTTCACAGACGGCGGCACCGCGTCCAGAAACTCAATGCATTCCACGGGCTCGCACGTCGCCGTCGCGCCACCGTGAAGCGTCCGGAACAGCACCTCACCACCCACAGTGCCGTCATGCAGCTCGCCAGGCGCAGGGCGGCGCACCTCACCACCCTCCTCGCAGGACCCATCCTCAGCAACGCACTGCCAGCTCTCCGCGTGGTCCCAGTCAACGCCCACGAACCGCTGCCGCTGCCGCAGGTACTGCTTCGGATTGCCCACCCAGCACAGCGTCCCCGTCGCGCCAACAGGCACGCAGCTCGTGTACGCCTCCGTCTTCGCCCCAAAGCACGGACGCATCGCGAGCTGTCTCAGTCGGCCCACCACTCCACGCTTCCGCGGCCCCACGTAGCGCACACGTGCCGCACCCGCACAGAAGTCACCGCCGGCACCACCGTCACCTGCAAACGTGTTGAGGGTGGGGTCACGGCACAGGCACGCCCACGCGTGCTCGCGGTACCGCTGCTCCTGCATCTCCGCAGACAGCTCACGGCCAAGGTTGTACGCACGGAACTCCTCCGTCGGTCCAGGGATATCCTCCTTCTTGACCTCCTCCTTGGCCGCTCGGTACATAAAGTCGCCAATCCAGCTGTAGAAGTAGTTCCCAAAGAAGAAGCTCGCCGCGTCCTCGGCTTGTGAGTGGTACGGCGGCTCCGGGCCCCACAGCTCCGCCAGACGCACCTCCCGCGCACGACAGCTGTCCACGTACCGTTGCATGTTACCCAGCAGTGCCTCTGTGTGGGCCTCACGGGCTGACGCTGGTCGCTCCCCACGACCCGTGCCACCAGCAGTGGAGGGGTCGGGCGGGTCCATCGACGCCTCAATCGTCACGGAGTTTCGCCGAGTCATGTGGAACGACGCTGGGAGAGGAGCTGTACAGTAAAAGCAGCAAAATGAAAAATAAAAGAAAGTAGGGTGTGAAATGCTCTCGGCGCTTTAGCGTTCCAAATATTTTTGGACTGCGCTTCAGCAGAGGAAGACTACTCGTCTATGCCCTCCCGAAGAGCAAAGAATTGTTTTCGACTTGAAAATTAACAGTTGCAGGCCTCTCGCTACTTAGCCCTCCGACCGTATTGTGTTCGAGATACAACAGAAAAGTCAAAAAGACGGAGAAGAACAAGTACACCGTACAGGCCACAAAGAAAATCAACGCTAGCAAAGTGCAACAAGAGAGACGGAAACAGTGAAATTAGAGGTTAAGCTCGTCAAGTTGACTTCAGGGAGCGACTTTCGCTTGGCAAGATGGTGAAACGTTAAGCTAAAGGAAAATTAATAGCAAAGGGTCCTTCGCTCAAAGATAGCTCTGGAGGACGTCTTTGCGGTCAACGATAAGATCGGTTTTTAAAAAAATGACGGCAAACGTCTGAGAAAGTAATGCTGCAACGTTTTCCTTACAACAAACAGCAATGAAATTAACCACTGTAGAATAGTGGGCCGCTGAGACAGGGCACCACACAGTTCCAGCGGTACAGCAAGAGACAGTTTTCTCTAGGCTTGACGCTCACGGGAAGATTCCCGTGAATCGAGACGCAATGCTTTTACAACAGCGCGAACGAAAAAAAAAAAAACTTCAAAATCTCTGTTTATGAGAAAGGGCAAGAAAAATGAGAAGAGGGAGAAAAACGAACCAACAGAACTAGGACTGCGAAGGCAACAGTCGTGGCCCTTTCACGCTCCACTAGACGTCTACACATCAAATCAGCTCAGGGAGGCAAGTGGGAATGCTTACAGTGAAAGCACAGCACGCACCACACACACACCATTCCGATAACAACGTTTCCGAAACGTGTTTGTCCACGTTAACGCAACGGTAAGAGCAATCATGAACGACTGCAACAGCCCATCACTGCTCCACCGTTCCTTACTTCTATACGCATTATTCCTGTATTCTTTACGACAGATGATTCTGATGCACTCACGATACAGCGCGTGTGAGCACAATTGAAAAGAAAATGGCTACTTCATAGCCTCCATGAACTTGCGCTGCGCCTCCGCACCCATCGAGCGCACCAGCACAGCAAACGGCGACGACGCGTCAGACACAAGCGCGCGCGGCGACCCACACGCTACAACACGCCCACCATCCATCATCAGAATCATGTCGTACCCAGCAACCGTGTGCAGCCGGTGCGCAATCGTGATCACAGTGTACGCACGGAACGTCCGCGCAACAGTCTCCTGGATCTGCCCGTCAAGCGCAGGGTCAACGTTCGCCGTCGCCTCGTCCATCAGCAGGAACGCGCTCCCACGCTTCAGCAGCGCACGTGCAAGGCACAGCAGCTGCCGCTGCCCAACACTGAAGTTCGACCCACCCTCCGCAACGCGACCGTCAAGCCCACCAGCCTCGCTCCGCACACGCACAGCCATCCCAACGTGCCCAAGCGCAGCCCAGCATTCCGCGTCGCTCGCGGCCCCGAACGGGTCAATGTTGCTCCGCACCGTCCCGTCAAACAGCAGCGGGTCCTGCGGGATCATCGAGAACAGCTGCCGCAGCGAGCGCACATCGTACGTGCGCGCACTGCAGCCGCACACAACCATCTCGCCACCACACACCTCCACAAGCCGCAGAAACGCAAGCAGCAGCGTCGACTTCCCGCTCCCCGTGCGGCCCACCACACCAACCTTCTGCCCAGGCGCAATGCAGAAGCTCACGTCGCGCAGCACCAGTGGCAGCCCAGGCCGGTACCGCATGTCCACGTGCCGGAACTCCAAGGAGCCAGGCGGCACAGACGGACGCGTCACGGCGTCCTCGACGTCAGCAATGGCGGCGCGCGTCGTCGGAGAAAAGGGTACTGCGGCTGCTGCAGCGTCAAGGCTCTGCGTCGACGGCAACCCCTGCACGCGTCGATCCTCAGCCTCTGCGTCAGCCTCAGCCTCCGCGTGCTCACCAATCTCCATCAGCTTCTCCACTCGCGCTTCATTCTCCGCAATCGCCTTCTCCAGGCTCTCTGCGATATCCTCGTGCGGAACGTCATCCGTGTAGTAAATTAGACGCTCTATGCTGGTCATGTCAGACTCCAGTAACGCCACGTTGCTGAGAAAGTCCGTGAAGATCGTGTTTAGGTTCAACGCCACCGTCAAGCTGAGAGAAATGAGGCCGACCTGCGTGCTGCTGCTGCCGGCTCCTTTGCTGTCCGTAGAATCAGAGGAGCCCATCGCACGAGCTGCAGTGTAGTTGATCGCAATGATGCCGAGCAGTGCGATGCACATGGTGATAATAGCGCTGAGCATCGTGACACGCGTGGTCAGCCAACGCTCACCAATGTTCTCAATGTAATGAGCGGCGTATAGATAATCCAGATGCTCGATGGCCTCGGAGAGCATGCGGGCGCCGGCTCCATACGCCTCAATCGTCCAGCGCCCACCCATAATGGTCGTCACAAGCGCCACAACAGGAGCGTTCGCGACATTCACCATGCGCTGAATCGTCCGATTCGCAGCTGCGAAGAAGACAGAGAGGCGGTAGTACACATAGCCAGCGGGAATGACTGCGATCAGAATCAGTGGTTGTGTGAACGTCATGACCACTAGCGCGGACAGCAACAAGAAGAAATTCTGCAATGTATAGCAGAAATCATCCGTGATCAAGATGTCCATGGTATCAACGTCCCTCGAGAAGCGATTCACCACACGACCGAGAGGGGTGGTGTCGAAGAATTGCATCGTCGCAGACGCCAGAGAGCGGAGAAGCCCGGAGTGCATCGTGCGACAGCCCGTACGCATGATGGGAAAGAAAATGAGTCGTCGCAGTGGCTGTCCACAGATGGACACAATTGTGAGAATCATATAGACGTACACGTACCGTGCACTCCCTCCAACTGACACGTCGAGTGTCTCGCTGTCCTCCTCATCAGGAGAGCTGCTGGGGGATTTCGCGGTAATAAAGTGAAGCGCATCCGTGGACCACAACGAAAGCCACACAGACGGCGCAACAGCAAGGCACTCCGTGACGGTGTAGACAGCTATTAGCAGCACCCAATAGCGGACACCACCACAGGCTTGCGCATAACGACGGTACACCGCCAATGGAACAGAGCCGCCCGCCATCTCCTCCTCCTCCACAAGTTTCGCAGGGGGGGCACCCTCCGGACTGGCAGGAGCCTCGGATTCCGCACCTGGCACTTCTTCACTATCCTTCCCAGCCTCGGTTCCGCCAACCGGCGCATTAGGAACAGCCCTCGTTGTCAAGCTCACGGCGGGAGACCCGGCGTCAATCAGTTGCGACGAAGGCGACGGCGACATCGTCGGTGACGCAGCCGGCAGATCCGCAGTCATCTCAGCGTACATAGCATACGACGCGGCATCGCCTTGGAACGCAACACGCCCCTTCCCACCGAGCACAACAACGTAGTCAGCGTCGGCTGCAAAGTGTGTCTGGTGTGTCGCCAGCACACGCGTCTTCCCAGACAGCTCACCCAGCACGCACTCCCGCATCACACGCTCGCCAACATGAGCGTCAAGCGCAGACAGCGGGTCGTCCAGCAGGTACAGCTCCTTGTCAGCGTACACAGCACGCGCAAGCCCAACACGCGCCTTCTGCCCACCACTCAGGTTGATGCCCTTCTCACCAATCTCCGTCTCCAACCCATCCGCAAGCAGCGACAGGTCAGCGCGCAGCTGGCTGCAGTCCAGCGCTCGCTCAAACCGCGCCTCGTCAAGGTCAGAGAAGAACAGCACATTGTCCCGCAGCGTCGCGTTCATGATCCACGCCTGCTGCGGCACGTACGCAACGGATCGCGCAGCAAGCACGCGGCCAGACGTCACGTCCACAGCACCAATCAGAGAGTCCAGCAGCGTCGACTTCCCACTCCCCGTCGGGCCAAGTATCACCGTCAGCTTGTCGCGGGGGATGTTGAGGTTCACGTTGTGCAGAAGCTCTTTGGGACGTAATTGATAAAGAGTGTCATCGTCCGATTCTTCGTCCGCGTCCTCACCGCTCTTAGCTTCTGTGAGCTTACCCTTTTCTTTCTGCGATTTCCCCCGCTCACCTGAAGTCGCGTAGCTCGGTAGGAGCTCCGCCACGTGTGCAGACAGCCCAGCAGAAGCAAACACAGCAGCGAAGCGCTTGCGCATGAACGCATCGGCCTCCGCTCTGCCAGGGTGCTTCGCCACCTCCTCCTCTTCCTTTGCCGCCTCAGCGTCAAGCTCGGACCACCGAAGCTCCATAACCTTGGACTCCGCATCCGGACACTCCAGAAAGCGACAGATTCGGTTCGTCGACACAACGTACTGCGTGCAGGCCGACATAAACATGGGAATGCAGTGGAACGGCATGCTCAGTACGTTCAGCAAGGAAATCGCGGGGAACACCGTGGCGGCCGTCACCTCGTGACCCTGGAAGCTGTACACCATGAACATCACAGCAATCGCTAGGTTGGGGAGACCTTCGTCAATGAAATCGAGAAGTGTGTACAGATCCATGATTCTTTTGATTTGCCTCAACTCTTCGCGGCGCTTCCGCTCAATGTTGATGATAAAGGAAGGCTCCCACGACATGAATTTAGCAACACGAATGCCAGAAATAAACTCATTCGTGGCCTTCAGCCGTGCGTCTGTGGCTTCCGCCTTCTCATCATACGCGGTGAAGATCTTGTTGGAGATGATGTACTGCAACGGCATCGTCAGCACAAGAAGCGAGACCCCCGCGAACACAGCCCAACCCAGTAAAAAGTAAAGCATCACTATGCTCATAACGAGCTGTAATAGAGCGCCGACGATTGTCCACGCCTGTAAGCAGAAGGAGTGAACATGCTCACAGTCGTTGCTGATCATGTTCGTCACGCGACCAGCGTTGATGTACGGCAATGCGTATGCTCTGTTGGAAATCGTGAGACACTTTTCAAACACGACGCAAGACAACGCACTGCGATAGGCGAACGACGAGCGGAGTGCAATTTGAAAGTACTTGTTCGCAGCCAGATTCTCCGTTACCGAGACCGCAAAGAAGAGTACCACGAGAAACAGACCATGCACCCACGCAGGGGCTGCCTCCTTCGAGACCTTCTCAATGTGCTGGATGTAGAACTTGAGCACCAGCGGGAGGGACACCGTGCACACGTCGCGACAGATCCGCGAGCGCCACGCAGCCCACAGGAAGCGACCGCACGCACGCAGCAATCCGTACGCCACCGACATCCCACGTGGCTCCAGTCGCTGCACGTTCTCCTTCACAGACGGCGGCACCGCGTCCAGAAACTCAATGCACTCCGCGGGCTCGCACGTCGCCGTAGCGGCACCGTGAAGCGTCCGGAACAGCGCCTCACCACCCACAGTGCCGTCATGCAGCTCGCCAGGCGCGGGGCGGCGCACCTCCCGACCCTCCTCGCAGGACCCATCCTCACCAACGCACTGCCAGCTCTCCGCGTGGTCCCAGTCAACGCCCACGAACCGCTGCCGCTGCCGCAGGTACTGCTTCGGATTGCCCACCCAGCACAGCGTCCCCGTCGCGCCAACAGGCACGCAGCTCGTGTACGCCTCCGTCTTCGCCCCAAAGCACGGACGCATCGCGAGCTGTCTCAGTCGGCCCACCACTCCACGCTTCCGCGGCCCCACATAGCGCACACGTGCCGCACCCGCACAGAAGCCGCCGCCGGCACCACCGTCACCTGCAAACGTGTTGAGGGCGGGGTCACGGCACAGGCACGCCCACGCGTGCTCGCGGTACCGCTGCTCCTGCATCTCTGCAGACAGCTCACGACCAAGGTTGTACGCACGGAACTCCTCCGTCGGTCCAGGGATGTCCTCCTTCTTGACCTCCTCCTTGGCCGCTCGGTACATAAAGTCACCAATCCAGCTGTAGAAGTAGTTCCCAAAGAAGAAGCTCGCCGCGTCCTCGGCTTGTGAGTGGTACGGCGGCTCCGGGCCCCACAGCTCCGCCAGACGCGCCTCCCGCGCACGACAGCTGTCCACGTACCGTTGCATGTTACCCAGCAGTGCCTCTGTGTGGCCCTCACGGGCTGACGGTGGTCGCTCCCCACGACCCGTGCCACCAACAGTGGAGGGGTCGGGCGGGTCCATCGACGCCTCAATCGTCACGGAGTTTCGTCGAGTCATGTGGAACGACGCTGGGTTGGGAGAGGAGAGAAGGTAAGAACGTAGACGGAGCAAGTGAAGGGACTTGAAGTGACCGCTGTCACGCTACAGAACTACCTCAGAGAGTCGTGCAGTCTATTACCGCAGCGGCCTTGCTTTTCTTCCAGAAAGAATGGAGCCTTTTTGAAAAGAAAATCTGCTGCAGTGTGGTGTGCTGTTGCCCCGCCACCACAACAAACAGATGTATCAGCGCTGTTGGAAAATCCAGAGAAAAAAACGAAGAGACAGGAAAACAGCAAACACGGAGTACAGCGAATAGCTGGAGTGACGCAACAAAGAACCGTGATACTTCGTGATAAACAAAAGGAACGGGAAAGTGAGGAAAAGCGAGGGAAAAGATGAAAGATATTAATAGCTAGTCGACTCAGGTACGTAAGCTTCACTCAAAGATACCTTGACAAGACGAGCAAAGAGAAAAAGTATTGATAGCAAAAAGAATCTGCTACAGCGATTTTGTTGCTGGAGACCTTTGCAAATTACACCAAGAAGGTGTACAGACGAAGCCCCTCAGTCAGATCGCCCCGTTGACCTGCTCTGCTTGCGGAAGCAGGCAGGATAAGGATGACCGTCACAAAGACGTGTTTTTTGACTGTCGGGGTTAGAAGCAAAAAAGAAAAACGCGTAGAGCGAATAGTGGATCCTACTGACTCAGTAATGATCTGCCTTGGCTTAACTTTCCCTTGGCTGAGACCACGAGTGTTTCCAACCACTAACACGATGCTACAGTCAGCTGATTGCAGGGAGAGGAATAGAAAGGAAGAAAGAGAACTGGCACCGAGAGAGAAGTCTCTTTACTCTACTCACTGAAGGAAAAAAAAAAATACCAAGGATATCGTTCACGAAACGAGCGACAAGAAAGCGAAAAGGCATGCATGGCGTCCATTTTTGCGCACGTCATAAGCGCCCGTAAGGCGAATCCCCCTCGTATCAGTCATCATAGGGTTCTTCGTACTCTGGGAAGGAGACGTTCGTCCTACCTTTGAAGTTGCTATAACCATCAGAAGGCTCCACATGAGAATCAGTCCCCGGCTCAATGGGTGCTCATTGCGTTTTGTTTTTTGTTTTTTTGCTCATTTGGTTCGGAAGTGATGCATTTTATGTTCTTACTATTACAGTACACTTCCAAGGGAATGTACCACCCAGCGCATGTGAGCACAATTGAAAAGAAAATGGCTACTTCATGGCCTCCATGAACTTGCGCTGCGCCTCCGCACCCATCGAGCGCACCAGCACAGCAAACGGCGAC
>JASAOC010001840.1:0-12101 GCA_030849835.1 Herpetomonas samuelpessoai
ATGGGACCGCCTCAGCAGTCAGACGTCACCATTCACTGTCCAGGGTGAACCCTTTTGGTAATATAATACAATGAAAGTGGTGGGTGATCCGCGAGAAGGAATGAGGAGAGACAAACGGAAGACGAAGAAAGAAAGAAGGGCACGCAGAGTAGAAAACCACTACGACTGCATGTTGGTGATGAGGAATTGGATGCGTTCGACAGAGCTGTCATACCCGTACTGCTTGGTGTAAGAGCGGAACGCCTTGAGTGCTCCTTTGTAATGCTTCCGCTCAAACAGTTCAAACGCCTTGGTGTACGTCAGAAGCTGCATTTCCAAATCTGACTCGTCGTGTGTCGTCTCGCTGAGGATGTGGTAGGCGCAGCCTCCGCACGGCAGCAACTCGATAGGCTTACAAAAGTACACGCGTTGGATAGCCTGGCAAATGTAATCATCGCATGCGACGGATGTCATGTGGAAGCCATTCGCCTGCGCCACAAGCATGCCGCGTAGAATGGGTGGACCAAATATGCCAATCGTCTTGGCGGCCTCGTTGCCAAAGATACCCACGTCTACCGTCCCGCCAACGATGCCAATGTGAAGAGGGAAGTTTTCCCGCACCAACGGCTTTTGCGTGCGTAGAATGTTCAGACGACTCGCGAGCGCCAGACCACAGGTGGCAGCCAATTCGCAGAATCCTGCTTTGTGTCCGTAGGCATCCTCCAGCTGGCCGCTGTCGTGCGCTGTTGGTTCGCTGCTGTCCACATGCCAAACGGCGACAGCCTTGTCAAAGGAGACCGAATGCATCACACCACCATACTGGAAGACGCACTCCTCCACGATACTCACAATCTTTTGGTAGTACTCTGCCGTGAACTTGCGTTTCTCCACAGATCCGAGATCATGGAAGGATGTGAGGCTCACAAACATGAGAGCGGCCTCGCAAATGTGCTCCTGCAGATCGGTTTTCTCGGCGAGGGACTGTAGGTACGGGTGTGGCTCCTGTGTGTTCTGGATTCGCATCTTTTCATTTTGCAAGTTGTCCCGTGGCACAGGGGCCAGCACCATGGTCGCTGGGTCTTTCACGTCGCTGTATTCAGCGGCAAGCGCGCGCAGTTGATCAGGAAACAAAAGGGGAGGCAGCGTTGGCGCAGCCGCCTTGAGGCTGCCCAACAGATACATCAGTTCCATTTCCACAATGCTCACCTTACGGTCCGCCATTGTGAGCGGTGGTGGTTTTGGCGCGAGTGAAAAGGTTGCGATTTCCTGCACGTACTCCGACACCCTCACGAGGACATCATGCATCACGCTAGCATTTCGCCGTTTCAGCGCGGATCCCTTTGCCTCGAAGAGGCGGAGACGCAAGAACTCAACCGCAGAAACGAGGAAAGCTATACCGCAGAGAATACTGGCTACCATGTACCAGTAGTACTTATCGCTCACACTCGCCTTGTACACGGCCTCACGTTTCGCGTCGTTGTCGTCTGCGAGCGCCTGCATCACCTTGCGCACCGCTGCGATGGAGTTGTGCTCCATGACGGCAAAGTCCTCTGGAAGGAACTGCTGCTTTGTTGCCTCTGCAAGAAACGTGTGGATGACGTTATCGAGATCGTACGCCGCGGTTTGCGCATCTACAACCAGCACGTCTGAGAGGTCCATCAGTGGGCGAAGGACACTTGTGGAGATGCTCTGATACGTAAGGAGCGTGACGAGAACCGTCTTCAACTCCCCCACCGCACTTTCGGTCATTGCAGGATCAGAATTTTGCTGAGAGGCGTAGTAGTGATACAGCTCCATATGACGCTCGACGCCAAGGAAAGCGGTAACAGCACTCATGAGTGCATTGGTCACCACGAGCGCATGGAAGTCAATGTCTTCTTTGAACATGTAGGAGCAGGTTCCCATGAGGCTGGAGATGCGACGGATAATGTCGAGGTATCGCGTTCGGGTTGTCTGCGAGTCGTACACCACCTCGCCCAGCGTTAGCTGAGATCGGACTAGCATGAGCGGAGCGAGACCTTGTTCCGTCATGACGGTGCCTCCTTCGCCAAAGATATCATCGTCTTCCCATGAGTGCAACGCTTTTTGCTCTTGCACGTAGGCGAAGCTTTCTTTGTAGAATGCGTCCGTGACGGCCTGTGTTTTCATCATCTCGTCGTACAGCGTCTCGCTTGTCGGTCGGATCGAGAAGAGGATGGCAGCTTCCGCCTCCGAGCCAATCGCAGTCGCTAACCGCCCCAGTTTGCCAACAAAGGCAGGATATACAGTGGTTCGCTTCATTGTGTCGTTGTAGCTTTTTTCCGTAACCGTTAGCGTCACGAAAAACGCAAGCACAACCAGAAATACCAACCATGTAAGGAGCGACTGTCGGTCTCGAGGGGGCAACCTCCTGTACCATTGACGAATATTCAGCACCATCGCTTGCCAGTATGAAGGAGTGACACAAGACGACGGAAAAGAAGTGAGAGGAGGTCGGGCTGGGAAATCCCTGTAAAGCCCGCACCTCCAAAGCACGACAATGACTTTAGAACACAGAAAATAAAAAATCGACCTCCCCCTTACTTTTTCCAGGTGAGCGATGTTTACAGTCAAGGAAACAGTGGGAATACGAGAGTGTATCTTTTTTGTGTGTGTGTTTCGCTGTTGTAGTACACAGACGAGAACACTGACACGCCCAAGTTGTACCAAGAGCTTATGACTCTCCTTTCTTGTCTTTGCAGCATAATCCTTGTAGGCTGGCTTCCATTCGGAATGACGAAGGCTCTGTGCGTTCTACTGGGAAGAAGAAGCTATTTTGTTCGCCAGGCGCCACAAGTTTACCGCCTTTCTTTTTTTGAATGGGGTCCATACGCGCCTTTGGACTTGCAGTGCAGAGAGACATGATACGATGCATGTCGGCATTCACTTTATGCTCTAGCGCAGACGGCCGTTCCCTACAGAGACGTGTTTTTTTTTTTGTTGTTGTTCTTGTTTTTTTTTGTGTGTGTGTGCGGGTCGCTTGGTCGCATGGTCTGCATATTCGGACAGGCAGCAGTATGTACAGGTATGTTATTTACATTCGACCGAAACACGGGTGAGCCAAAAGTGCCCCCTGGGTTTTCGTTGGTGTCCATCACTTTGCCCTTCTTGGGACGAGAGTGAAAGTGTGGACCACAAAAAGAAAAAAAGAACAGAAGAGCCTATGCCTCTTCGCTTTCAAACAACAACTGTTTCAGCTCTAAAAGATCAATCACGCCATCCTCGCAGTTGAGCAAGGCAACAATTTCTTCCGCAGGAGGAAGGTCATCTTCAGAGAGCTCCAACGCGTCCCGCAGTTCGGCAAGAAGGTCCGGAAGTAAGTCAATCGTGGTCATTCCTTCCTCCTCACCCACGGAGTACTTTTGGAAGATTGCCATGACGACGTCTTCCTCGTTCATTTCGCCCTCTTCAGCTTCATCATACTGGGCACCATCTTCCGGCTCCCCGTATTCCGCATTGTCGTACGCTGGTGCCGCAGAGAGTGGTTCCTGTTCCTCGTCCGCCGGAAGGGAAGACTGACGGGGTTGTACGATCTGGCTGGGGGCAGCTGCAGCTGCCGTCGCCGCGCTTGGCTGCGACTTTCCTTGACCTGGCGGGCTGTCCGACTGATCCGTAAGCTGTCCCTCAAGGTCAAATGGCGCAGGACGACCTGACAGCACAGCGAAAAAGTTGGCGCTGTACTTGTAGATATTATCCGGTTGGTCACGAAGCACTGCCTTGGTGTACTGCTTCATGATGGTGCCCAACTCCGCTGGCACATTCACCTGCTCAACAGAATACATCGCATTCATCTTTGCCCTGCAGCTCTGCAGCGCACAACGATGGCTTCGAAAGTCTCTTGTTCAGCAAGAGATCTACAAGGTGACAGAAAAAAAAAGTGTTGAACAAGAATGCGAAAACATGATAAAGTACAAACATACGACAGAGCGAGGAGAACACGTGGAAGTTAAGGTTGTGATGAGAGCGTGTGGTCACACTGTCTTTTAACGGGCCACCCACGCTGTTGCCGTGAAAAAATAAGTAAAAGGTGCATATGTTGCTGGATGTGTTACGCAGGTTCGCTGCTCACTTCTTGAATTTCCTTCAAGCGCCAGCCTCTAAATTCGTAGGAGCGAAAGTCCCTTTGTCCTTCACTAATTCTCTTTGTGTTTTGCAGCTCAGAAACGCCAGGTGGAAAAGTCACATTCAACCGACTCAAAGGAAAAAAAAAAATCATACTGTAACAGTGACCCAAGCAAATACGGGGAAAGAGGTGAGAAACCCATGCCAGGAAATCTCTTTTTGAACAGCAAACTTGGGCGAGGGAGAGAAGCGTGAAAAAAAAATATATCTAAGTATGTTCCCCACGGAACCAGAGCAAGCGCAATGGCAGTTTGGTAAAGTTGCTCCTTTTCCAAAACTCACCCAACCGATTCCATCCGGTTCGAGCATGGAGAACGGGAACAAGATGTATAGTTCTATCGGGCATAGGTGGATTACCACACCCTTGTTCACAGCAAGATCCACAAGAAAGAAAACACATATGAACCAACGACGCGATGTGTTATTGGGAAAGCGTCGAGAGCGCACGCGTTTGATCCATGACTATTTTCTCCAATCGCTCCTGTGACTCGGTCGCTGCCGTCAACTTCTTCTTTGTTCGCGACAGCTCTGCCTCGAGTGATTTCTTTGCCTCTTCCTCCGCACGCAGGCGTTCACTGAGAACGGACACGTTCGATTTGAAGGCAGACAATTGCGCGTTGACGCTCTCCAGCTCTTTCGCGACAGATTCATAGTTGTTGAAAGAAGACAACACGTCTCGCGTCACAAGGCGCGCATTGGCTTCCTCCAGGTCCCGATTGCGTGCCGTTTCACTGGACGCGACAGAATGCAGCCTTGAAAGGTCGTTCTCGAGGGTGTCACAACGTCGTCGTAGCAGCATCGACTCATTCTCCTTTACGACAATTTGCTTGCTGAGTTCGGCCAGGCTCTGGTGCATTTCCTCTATGATTTGGTCCCGAGAAAAGAGGAATTGTTGCAGCTCTCGGCACTTGGATTCTAACTGGCCCACTGCGCTCTCACTTTGAATTATTTTTCTGTGCAGTTGATCATTTTCGTACTCGAAGGACTGCAGATCCACAATTAACTGTTGCTCGCGTTGGTGAAGGCTGCTCAATTGCTCTTGTATGAAAACAATTCCTTCCTCTTTGGAGGCAAGGGTTGCACGGGCATTGTCCAATTCGCGTTCCAGAAAACGCTGATTTTCCAAGACGGACTCTGTTTCCTTTACAGCATTTTGGTAGGCCTCTAGAATTTCCTGCATCTCACCATCCTTTGCCTTCAGCGAAAAGGAAAGTTGCGATTCACGGACCAGAAGCTTTTGCACCTCGGCGCGTAGATTTTCGTTCTCGTTTGCCAGTGCACTTAGTTGCTGATTCGAATAATTCTTGTTAGCAGAAAGATGCTCGATGTCTTTTTCATATTGGCGGAGTTGGGCCTCGACTTCGCCACGCTCACGCTCGGCCATCATTGCCTGTGCCTGGAATAGCTGGCGCTGCTCCGTGAGTTGCTGCATTTTTTCGTTGAGGTCACGCTCAGTGACAGCCTGTGCACTTGTCTTTTTCTGAAGAGATTTTACCTGGAGAGCCAATTTTTCGGCGTCGTCATTCACGAGCTTGCGGCGCTCCACCTCCTCCACAAGACGTCTTTTTGTGTTCTCAAGTAGCTGGAGAGAGTCTTCCTGGACAGCCTGTAAATCTTCCAAGCGTGCGCGAAAATCGTCACACTCCTGGGTCTTCTTCTCTAGGGCTTCATAGAGCACGTGGATCGACTGGCCCTCGAGGTTTTCCGCCAGAGGGCCGCTGTCTACTTGACATTCAGCGTCCTGGGTCTGCTTTTGCCCGTCGTTCTCGGTTTGCGTTGCGATAGTGAAACGCGGAATTTCCACACTTGTGCTTGCTTCTCTGGTCGACGCTTTCGCGTTGCTATCTGAGACGGTGTGTTGCAGTTTCTGTTTTAACACCTCGTTCTCGTCAGAGAATTTCTTCACCATTGCGGACAATTTTGCTACTCGTTCCTGGCTGGCAGCGTTCGTCTCGGTTGCGGATTTGATGGCTTCATTCATTTCAATTTTTTTCGCCTTCAGTTGTGCCTCCGTTTTCCGCACTTTCGCCTGGAGATCGTTCTTTTCCATCATTGCCACGCTCTTTTCTGAGTTTGCTAACGCGAGTTGCTTTTCGAGAGCGGTGCAACGTCTCACCAGATCGACATCGCTTTTGTGAAACCCAGACTTATTCCGCCACTCGCTGAGCTCGGCGTTTTTCTGCTCTATCACATTTTCGTACTCTTTCGCGGCCTCCTTTGCTTGTCGGAAAGCGTTTGACCGTACCACGCTGAGTTGGTCCTCCAGGCGATCAACCTCCCCGTGGAGAAATTTAATTTGTGATAACAAGTGTGCCACGTTTGTGTTGACACCATCGTCTGCGTTGGCTGCTGGTGAAGAGACCTGTGTTTGCAGCATGGTGTGCAACGAAGAATTAATACAATCTATGTGTGTGCTTAAACCTATTTTTGTTTTCTATCAGAAACTATGCGGGGGCAAGGCTGCGAACAATGCGGCCAAGTGGAAAGAAAGTTAGAAGAACTGTGGCGTTATGGGGAAGATATACATTTTTTCGCGATGCTTTCCTTGGCACGGGGGCGAGAAAACTTATCAGCCACAGTATTAAGCGGATAGCGTATGCTGTTGCGCTTGGTACCTCTCTCTTATTGGGGTGTACTGTTAGATTTTTGATTGAGATCTGTGAAATACTGCAGAGGGAAGATGCGGAAGATTAGGGACAGAAGAAACACAAAAATAGAGGAAAAAAATCACCGCTTGTTGAATTCAGACCGTTGCTTGGAAAACAGGTCTTTCTCTAGTTTTTTGATGCGCTGTGTATTGTAGGTCTCTGCGGCGATGACAAAGATGGGGACTGAGAGTAGCCCGATACAAAATCCGCCAAGGAACACCAGTCCGATTTTCGCAGGAATGCGATTGGCGGGATTTCGGAAAGCGACAAAAGCAGCTGAGAAACTGCCCAGAATAATTCCCGCATCCAGACCGCGTTGCATGGGTTCGCTTGACAAGAAGAAGCGCCACTGTTGTGCCAACGCCTTTCGTCGCGTCTGCCCAATATCAAGGCCTTCTTGTTCGATGATGTACTGTTTCATGTCCTTCACGTCCGAGTCGGGGTACATTTTGTTGGCATCGCGCCCGGAAGTGGACTGCATCTGCTTCATCATCTCGATGGTCTCCGGTTTGGCAACCTTGTAGCGACCCGATTGGACGAGATCATTGATGTTGGTCGACTCTGGTTTTGTTTCTTCATATGTGGGGATATTTGCCCCGGGCTCAACTTTGCTCTTTCCTTGACCCATTTTTCAATGCCTTTTGTTAGCCGTGATTTTTCAAAATAGTACTATGTATTTTTGGATAGAGTGTTGGCTCTTTAGTTATCCCTTCAACGAATACAGGTGTGCTCCCACCGTCGATGCAGATGCAGACGCTGTGTTGCTACTTGTGGTGAGCGTGAACACAGAATCAGATGCAGAAGAAGGTGGAGAGGTTGATGGCATGCGAGGTAGCTGAATCATTTAGGTCTTGCCTTGCTGGGTCGAGATCTGCCGCACTTTGCACTGCAAATCTTCGGTCAAGCACACGATGACGTTTGAGGATATATATATTTTCTTTCTGCTCAGACAACGTTCGGGTGCATGTCGGCCCGCGGCCTCCTTGGCCCTCTTGGGGGGTAGGGCCTTCGTCTTTCCACGGGGGTTGTTTTGGTGCGCGGGGGCTCCCTCTGCGGGGTTCGGCTGTCAGAGGGTTCCTTGGCGATGTTGGGAGGGGGGTGTCCACGAGGCCGCCCCCTCCCATGTTCAAGCTCCTCGTCCCCTCCATCCCCAAACGGCCCCCCGAAGAGGTTATGCCGTAGTGGGAAGGCGGAACTTTTCCGGGGCCAACGGAACAAACAGAGCTTCGGAGAAATTCCGGACGGTGCTGGGGAAAGCGGGGCCGCGGCGAGAGAGCACCTGGCACCTAGCCCTGGCAAATGCACGAGGCACCCCCCAGGCCCCATAAAACCATTTTCCTCCTTTCACCGGGGTTTTCCACAGGTTTAGCAGCCACTGTCTGAATGGTGAGTTGCGAACCGCTAGGATTTTTGGGTGAAAATGGTAAAACTGACCCTTTTTTCGCCCGCCAAAAATGCATCAAACCAGCGGGTCGACCCCAAACTTGCACCAGGATTTTCTCTCGTGTAAAATTTTCCCTGAAGCTCTCCATTGTCACAATTGATTCCCACAATTTTTATCCTTCGGCTGCTATGTTTTCTCGACCAGCGAGGCTTTGTACCTAGGGAAAAGCGCGGGTGCAATGTTTGTGTCCCCCGCAGGGTTTTGCGGCCAGGGGGGCTGGAAAAAAACCGAAACGAACACCATCCCTGCGTCACCCGCCGGGACTTTCAGAGGAGAAAAGCGCCATAACATGGCAGTATGAGGGCTAAAAGTGCGCAAGGAAGCTCTAAAAGGCATTCTTCTTTTCCGGTCCGATGCGGGATCCAGTTTTAGGTTGGCAGCCGCGAGCTGCGTCCGAAGCGGGCGACCAAGAAACACACACCGAACACTTGATAACCCAAACGCAATTTCCAACACCTGAAATGACTGTTCTTCTTTCAATTGCAATACTTGTCTGTTTCTCTTCTGTTTTTGTTCTTTCCGTCGGGTTTGTTGGCCTTGTTTGCTTGGGGGCTTCCGCGGCTTGGGCCTGGCTGGAAAGGGTGCCGCCCCCACCCCTTTTGCCAAAAGGCACGCCACAACCCAACACAGACTGTGGCCAGGTTTATTCCCCAAGTGCCGTTTATATCATTGGCAATTCCTCTTTTATTTCCGGGTTTGATTTTTGTTTCGGTTGTTGCGTGCGTGTGCTTGCGCTTGTGCCCTTGTGTTCCTCGGGGTTCGCTTCGGGGAGGGGGAGGGGCCTGGTGCCCGGTTCCGGCGCTGTCCTTATTCACACTTCGTTCTTTCCAGCCCTCCCCGGTTGTTTGGGGGGTTGGGGTTGGTGGATTTCATCCTCGTTGCTGCTGCCGCTTGGACTTTTCTAGTGGTCTATCTGGGGCTGGTTGGTCGGGCGGCTCTCTGGTGGCCTCGGTGGGGCTTGGTGGGAAAGGGGGGGGGGGGCACGCCTGGCCTTGGAAAGAGGGTGGTGGGTGTCTGCCCTTCCGTTTGTGCCCCCGCGCAACCTTCTGGATAGGCGCGTGTTTCGTTTGGTAGGGGTTGGTGGTGCGCTGTCGTTTTTCGGCTTGTCTGCCCGGGCGCCGCTGCGGTGGTGAGGGGCGTTGGGTCATCGCGCGCCTTTTGGCACCGGCATCCTCTCTTGTGCGCTTGTTTGCCCTGCGTCGTTGCGTGGCTCGCTTGGTGCCCTCAGGTTTTTTCGAAAGGATGTGCCGGTTGCGTGTGCGGGGGGCTGGGGTTGCCTCTGTTGTGCGTCCGGTCGGGCTTTGCGTGGCGGGCGGTGGCGGGCGGCGCCTGTTGCCAGGGGGGGGGGGGGGGGGACGTTCGGCCGCCTTTGCATGGGCCCCGCGATGCGGCCTGGAACGGCATGCCGCCTAGACGGTGCCCGCGGTGCGCCTGTGAACAAAACGCGGATACGCAATCGGCTTTGGGGGCGGGTTTGGCCAGCGTTGGCCATGGTGGGTCGTCCGTGTCGGGCTGCCCGGGGGGGGGGGGGGGGTCCCGAGGCCAGCGCTCCGCAAGGGCGGTTGGGGCCGATGCCGCAACGATCTTGTGACTGGCCGCTGCGTTTAAAAGACCCCCCTCTTTTGGGCTTTGGCGCGTTGTTCTCTCTGTCCGTTTCATAAAGCAGCACAGCCATCCGCCTGGAAGAAATCATGCAGTTTTTCCATCCGGCGTTTTACCAAGGGCTTCGTACGTCAAGAACGATCAAGACGACATCCCTTAGCATGGCTGATGTCCGCCTGGCTGTTGAAAAGGGCAAGTTTGAGCTCGCGATGCCAGAAGCAGAACGGCGTCGGCTTTTCGAAAGTTCGCGACACGCTGGCTCGGGTTCCTTTGGTCGTCTGCCAGACGGTTGGCACGGCGTAAACGTGTTATGCGTTCTGAAGCTGAAAGGTCGATGGCGATTGATCACGGAACCTCTTCTCAATGGCGTTGTTGAGAAAGATTCTCTACCGAAGATCTCTTATCCAGGCCGCCTGCAGAACAGGCAGCGACTATCGGATTGTAAGTACATGTTGCAGATTGACTTTGACTCCTTCTATGATGCGCTGCCGTTGAATGATTTGGAGGTGAGAAACAACTTTGTCTTTCGTGGTAAGGATGGGTTGTGCTACGGAATCTGAAAGTGTTTCCGACGGGTGCGCGTTGGGGCGTGTGTGTTGCTCAAGCCGTTACTTCCACAATTGTCGATATCGACACTCCGGTTGTTATTCTCACACTCATTGGCGATATCTTGATTGCGGCACGCGAGGGACAGGGGTCACGGTTTCTGAATGCTGTACGTACGGTTCTTGCCCGGATTGGATCGGTGAACTTGCAGACGTCGCCTGATCGCCTCGAACTTCTTGGCCTGTCGGGCTCTGCCCTTCTTTCCCTTTCCGTTAAGCCGAACGTTTTTCTTGGGGAGGAGTTTTCTTGGGACGAACCGTTGAAGCAAAGATTCATGCGCAACTCGCACAAAACGATGGCGAAGTTGGGCTTGGCTGTTGCCCGTTTTCCGAGTTATACGTGCAGGAGCTTTGCAGCATTGGTTTCTCTCATTCTTTTAGCTGCACACACTGTCAGCATGAACCCGGCGCGGTTGTTTCTTTTACTGAAAGCATATCGAGCGGTTTGCATCGCTGTGGCTGCTGGAAAAGACTGGGGCAGTGAGATTCCACACATCAGTCCTGGTGTGTCTTCTGTGCTCTTTTCTATCAGCGAAGAGTTGTTGCGAAACAACCATGCTCGCATTCCTGAAAAGATCGTATACTCGTATGAAGAATCGGATTACGATTACGTCGTCTTCACCGGCGCTTCCGCTGAGGGATGGGGTGCGCTGTCGTGACGGACACCCGCACAAACAACACCACGTTTATTCAAAAGCGCTGGGATGATGAACTTGTGGTTGCTGAAGGAAACGCGATCATTCACGACGAGCAGCGCGGTGGCCTGGGAGAGAAAGACTCTTCCAGCAACGTCACTCGGCACAAGCAGAACCACGAGCAGCTCTGGAATGCATGATGTACTTGAATGGCACGGTTAGAATACACGATGGCGCTCGTATCGCTCTTGCAACGGATCATGTGGCGACTGTGTTGGCACAACGTAAATGCAATGGCTATGGGGGAATCGGTCGCGGTGGCTTGCTGAACCTCCTCTACGAATGGGTTTACAATTCTCTGTTCACAAGAAGTGTCGCAGTGGTCTTCTTCTATGTGGCAGGACCTCGGAATCCAGCTGACACACTATCAAGACAGTTCACTGGCAGCGGGCTCTTGAATGAGCAGAGAGGCTCTACGACGGACGTGCCTTTTCTTCGCGACACATTTTGTCAACTGTGCGAGGAAGAGTGATGTCGTAAGAATCATTAGCAGCTATGGGGTCACACAGGGCGAGCGCCAGAGGAAAACCACACGTACACACACACATCATCAGCAGGGAGGATTTGTTGTGGACAGCATCTCTCAGGCCACAGGATCCAGCGCGTCCACAGAAAGATCCAAACTGTGTATGGGTTCGCGGGAGAAGGCGCGCGGTCTGAGCAGCGCCGCCTGGAAGCGAACGTTCGTAATACTCACCTGGTTGCCACCCCTCGTTCGTCCACGATGCTTGGCCTCATGTGCCCTAACACTCACTCACTTCCTCCGCTTTGAACTTCTTCTCAAGCACAAGCTGTTCTCATTCATAACGTTTGGCAGAACGGGGGGTGACTTCATATCACACCCCGTCGTCCTTGTGTTTGTGTTTGTGTTTGTGTTTGTGTTTATGTTTGTGTTTGTGTTTGTGTTTGTGTGTGTGTTTGTGTTTGTGTTTGTGGTTGGGCTTGTGTTTGTGTTTGTGTTTGTGTTTGTGTTTGTGTTTGTGTTTGT
>JASAOC010001841.1:0-12208 GCA_030849835.1 Herpetomonas samuelpessoai
AGGGGAGGTGGGCGGGTATGTGGCTGGGTTGTAGCTGCCACGTCCGTAGAAGCCACGGCTGCCGCCGCCGCCAGCGCCGTGCGCAGAGGTGGGCGTCCCAGGCCCCATGTAGGGCGACGTCCCCGACGGGTTGTACATGGGCTGCGACGGCGGCGGCGGATGGTGCGGGTGATGAGGGTCTGCCGCCACCATGGCCGCCCCGCGACGCTGAATGACGCCCGCCTGGATAAGCTGGTAATAGTACGTCGTGGCCGCGATGTGGGTAACGCGGCCGAGGTTTTGTTCGCCCGCGGACTTGGTGAGGAACACCAAGGCGGCCAGCGGCGCCGCAACGGGCTGCGGCAGCGTGACCAAATCCACCGAGGACCCGCCGGGGCGAGGGATGGGCACCGCGCCGCTGGCGCCAGCCGCCACACCAGGAGGGGGCACCACAGCGGCAGGCGGTGAGGAGGACATGCCCATGTTCAAGGCACCGCTCTCCCGCACACTGACGCTAGGGGTGCTGGGCTGACTGCCGGGGTACGAGTACGGGTCGTGGCGGTAAGAGCTTCCTGGGGAGCGCCCGCCGAAGCCTGCTGCTGCGCCAGCCGACCCCATCAGCCCCATGGGCGACGTCGGCGAGGCCAGCAGCCCACCGCCCTGTCGCTGCTGCTGAAGTTGCAAAATCGCGTCCACCTCTTCCTGCATCGAGACAAACCCAAAGCATCCCACAATGTTGAGAATGTTGCCGTGCAGCAGGACACCACTCTCCAGTAGGATCTGCTGGTCAGACGGCGCGGCAGCTGCTTGCGGAGCCGCGTCGCCGTGACTGTGGGTACCGGGCAACTTGCTTACATCCGCACGAAACGCCACGGCGCAGAGGATGGGCAACACCTTACGGAGCTTCTGGCCGTCGGGGCCCACGGTGGCGTTTGGGTGGCTGCAGTGGTAGGCGTAGGCCTGCCGCATCTCCTCGTCCGTGTCGAAGAGCACCTCCTCGACGTGATCAATGACGCCACGGTAGAGTGCCTCGCGGGAAGGGTACGAGTCGTCCTCCTCAACACTGCTAATGCCGTCGTCATCCTCATCATCGGCGTTAGTGCCATCCGCGTCATGGGGCCCATCCTCTCCTTTTTCTGTGGCATGAGCATCTTTGTTTTCCTCTGGCGCTGTGTTGCCATCGTTGCCGGCTGGATGCTCTGGCTGCGCTTGTTCGAGATCCTGGTCCACAATCTCCTCAAGGCCCTCGTCCGCATTGCTGTTGGACAAGTGGCCTTCCCGTGTCGCTGCTGCTGCCCCCTCCTCCTCTGCCTTCTTCTTGGCTGCCGCTTCTTCCTCCGCTTTGCGTTTGCGCTGTGCCGCAACCTCTAGCTTCCGGCGCCGCCTGCGCATACGCTCCTCCGGCATCATGCGCGTCGAGCCCGCATAGTTAGGAATCGTGCTGAGGTCGCCAGGATCGCCTGGTCTACGGAAGTAGTAGTTCACGGCAGCATCGCAGCGTGCCTTGTGGAACTGAACAAAGAGGGGGCAGTCTGGTGACGGGAAGTACTCGCGCGTGAGGGGGATCAGCACAATGTCCTGCTTCTTGCTCCCTACACCCGAGGAGGAACCCTGGTTGACGGTGAAGAGGCCACGACGGTGGGTCTCACGGCTAGGAGCAGCTCCCATTGATGCTCGCTTGTTGCTGATGTTTTTTTTCTGTTTTAGATTTTGCACACACGCGTCTGTATGTGGGCAAGTAGAAGAGTTCAAAGATACGTGTGCTGGGGTTTCACGTTTTCTGTGCTCAATACGGGAGGCACGAAATTAACTATTGTCTGTGTGCGTTGTTGCTGTGACAGCTTTTGTTTTGATTCTCCCTCGGTAAGGTTTGGGAAGGTTGTGAAATCAAGACAAAGAAATGAGGTAGTTCGAATGATGGTGTGTGCGCGTGCACAACGTTGCGTGTCGTACCAGCGTCGTTGAGTGAAAAGAAGAATCGTGTCCTTCTTCACAAAGTCGTTACGATATAGGATCTTGGCCTATGTTATTGATATCGTCTTCCTAGTGCCGACGTGAAAATTGAAAGAAAAGGCGGCTGTTTTAGTTAAAATCCAGGCGTCCGCAAGAGAGACGAGCGGAAACACAATGATGCAAAAAAAAAAAAAAGGAAAAGGAAACTTCAGTGTGCTTGCTGACGACGTTCCAAAGGCTAAGATAGAACGTTGGATTTACGATCTTCCCAATAGAAGAGAGAAAAGTGAGTAGTTCAAGAGGGAGACGAAGAGAGAGAACGCTGAAAAAAGAGCGCTGAAGCCCGTGCATCCTAGGCGCGAGAACGTCTTTCCGATTCATCGACTTTTCCGTTTTCTTTCTCCAAATTTTTCAGTCGATGTCATCATTGTTCTTACCAACTGCGTGGGACATAGAATACGTCAACCTGATTCGCCACCGTCATAGGCCGATTCACACCAAGCACAACACACCTTCCGCATGTGGGTAGCGAGTCTACTTTTTACCTGTGTTCCTTCCTTTTCGATAAATCCTCTGAGGTTTGTTATTTAAGCGTTGGTCAATGATGGTGGGAGCAAGAGGAGGTGGGGAGAGGGAAGAAGGACGAGACAGGGAAAGAAGGCAGCAAGCAAAACAGAAAAGCGGTAAATGGTCATGGGGCTCTCACACGCACACGCACAACATGCTGTGCCGCAGTCAATATAGTGAGGCTTCGCTATAAATCGTCCACGGAGCCGAGTAAGATAATAAAAAAACGGAGAGTGAAACTGTGAAAAAAGAAAAGACAGGATCGGTCGGGACAAGAGGGAGATCTACTACATTTAGGGTTGGATAAGGTGTGAAATTCAGACCCCAAAACGAAAGGGTTGACGATGAATTGAGTGTCTCTTCCTCTGTTCTTTTTTTTTTTCCAGCTCACCAGTGATAGGCTAGTACAAGCATCCAAGAGTGGATTAGTCCTCATCCACGTAGTCAATATTCACCGTTCGCCAGTCCCACCGGTACTTGCCAGACCTCAGCTGATGGCGCGCGCCAGAGGCGGCTGTGTCCCCGCTCCGCGTACTGCTTGCCACACCGCCTCCTGCCTGTTGCTGCTGCTGTTGTTGAAGCTGCCGCCGGTGAGCAGAGGACGTACTCGCCATCGCACGCTCCCCGTTTGCGGAGGTCGGGGACATGGGAGGCAAGTTCGACGAGCTCGTCTGGTGCTGCAACTGCGCAGGCTGTGTGACGCTGGCATTGTACGGGTTGTGTGTTCCTGACGCGTGAGGGTGGGAGGCGGAACCAAGGCTGGTGTAGCTCCGGGACATGGGCAAGCCACCGCCGCCGCCCGTTGCACTAGCCCCATCGTTGGTCGTCGCATCGCTGATGTAACTTCCCGTGCGGACGTGGTGGTGGTGGTGCGTGCGGCGTCGAATGACCGTCACGTGCAGTCCATTTCCGCTGCCCGCCCCCGTCGTTGTGTTGGCATCGTTGTTCGATGTCGTGATGGAGCCTTCCATGTTGGGCCGCTCTGCAGGGAAGTTGGCGCTGTCCATCGTCATGGGGGAGTTCATTTCGTCGGGATGGAACACGAGCTGCGAGGTGGAGGAGCGCTCCCAGCACTGCGAGGAAGCCTCCCTGGCATGATGCAGTGATGGTGGTGACTGCGGCAAGGGTGGTGGCTGAGAGTGCACTTGGCTCGGCAGGTCAGCGGGGGCTGATGGGCTGTGGAGAGCGGTCATGGGAACCGCTGCTGCTTGTGCCCGGCCGCTCACAGCATCGATGTCAAAGCTCACGTGACGTTGGATAGGTCCCCCTGCCATACCAGCAGTAGAGGTGGACGCGGCCGGAGCATTCGTGGCGGAGGGGTTGTCGTTACTGGAGTCCACCCCGTCCGGTCCTTGCCCGGCCCGGCCCGACGCGTAGCCAGTGTTAGGGAGCGGATGCGGGTGACTGGAAGCGTCACCCGCGCTTCCCTCGGCACCAGCAGTACCGCCGTTAGCGGCAGCAGCGGCTGCAGCAGCGGCTGCGACGGAACGAGGCACAGGGGGAGGACGGCGTGGTGGGGGCGGCACGAGGGAAATCATCTCGGGGTTCCCCATGGCATCCACGGGGGGGTTGCTGCCGGCGCCGTACATGGGCGGGGCGCGATACGCTGAACCTGAACCTCCGTACGGCACAGAAGGCCCTGGCGCTGCGCTGTAGGACACACTTTGCGGAGGTGGCATGGGCGATGCCCCGTACGGCATCCATGACGAGGGTGCCGATGAGGGAGGAGGCGGCGGTGGGGGAGGTGCATAGTACGCCTGAGGCACACCGTGCGCGGGAGGCGGTGGTGCCACCGGGGCCATGTGGGAGAAGCCGTACGGGTCCGCGTAGTTGTACATGGGCTGGTGATGAGGCTGGGGCAGATAGGGCGACGGCTGATGTGGCTGCATGGCTCCTTGTCCATATGCATAAGGAACAGGGGTTGCCTGGGGCTGCGCAAATGGGGAGGGTTGGCCGCCGCTGCCGCCACCGTAGCCGTAGCTGACGGGTGCGGCATGGGGGGAGAGGGAGGAGGGGCGGGAGCTGGTGCCCTGTGGGATGAAGGGAGCAGCGTGGAGGGACATGGAACGGCGTGGTGCGCTAGCGCTCGGAGAGGGCGGGCGGTACTCCTCCAAGTTGGCGTCGATAGGGGACGGTGCAGGAGGGGACGCGTTCCGAGTGGGGCTGCTGCCCGTGGCCTCTGCTGGCGCAGGCACGGTTGTAGGGGCTACCTCCTCTGGCATCACGGAGGTCTTCCGTGCTGTAGCCGTGTCCGTATCTGCTTCCCCATTTTTTGACGCGGTCGCTTCTTTCTGTACCTCGATAACAGGAGCGCCAGGTGCTGGAGTGGTGTTGGCGGCGGTTTCTTCTGCCTCAGCGACAGTAGCAGCAGCTGCCGCAGCCGCAGCGGCTTTCTTCTTTGCCTTCTTCTTTTGAGCCTTGCTGAGGGGTGCGGCCGTCGTCTCAGCGCCAGCGGCTTCCTTGTCAGTAGTTGCGGAAGGTTCTTGGGGGGTTGCCACCGTTGGTGGTGGCGGTGCACTCCCGGTAGGTCCGCTCTTGAGTCTGGTTCCCTCCTCTGCAGACCTCTCCGACGTGACAAGTGTGGCCTTTGCTGTCGCCGTCACAGCCGCTCCCTTTGCCTTGTCAGCCTTGCCTGCAGCCACCACGGAAGCAGATGCAGCAGGAGTCTTTAGTGCGGGGGCGGGTGGCTCCGGTGCGGCATAAAAGACGTTGACCGCCGTCCCATGCACACCATTTTTGGTTTTGGCGATGTTCTTCTTTTTCGGTTTCTTGCGGGCTACTTTGAGAAAGAACGGGGTCACGGCGATGACGCGAGCGGCCTGGGAGGCGAGGATCACACGGTAAAGGCACGACGCGCCGTCACCGACAATGTTCAGGGCCTCGTCTGGGCGAGGAGCAACATCCACCTGGTTGATAAGCGCAGCAGCAGCGGCGTCTGCATCTGTACCCTCCTCCGCTGAGATGCGTCGTACCTTGGCCTCAGCCTCCTCGTCTTCCTTGCGCTTCGCCTCGCTCACAACCCGCTGCACCTCACTGCGTACCCAGTGCTCGTCGGTCGCACCAGCCTCCCTCGCCTGCTTGCACGCGTCGCTGAGCTCACCCAGGAGGGCCTCCTCCAGAGGCAAGGGGCACACCCGCAACACACGCGCTCCACTGCTCCCTGGTGACGATGGTGCGTTCACCACAGGCATCAGCTCCATGGCCAGTCCAGGCACCATTACGTCGGCACCCTCTTTGCCAGCAGTGCCGTCCGCACTTAGGGCCCGCATCGCACGCAGCAGATCTGCCCCATCGGGACCCACCACGTCCGGACAATGCGCCTCGTCGGTGTCGTGGCTCACCCACACAGGGTTGCCATCGGCGTGCCAGTTGGCGAGGGAGGCCCACGCCGCGCGCCGTGCCTCGTCCCTGCAGCCCACCACCCAGTACAAGTGCTTGTCTGGGAGGAAGTCCTTTAGCGACGACAGATCCACCACCGCAGTTGATTCGGTTTCTGGATGAGTGCTACCGCTGCCATGATTCCCGCTCTTGGGGCTTTCGTCCACAGCAGTGCCCTGGCATGGAGGCCACGGCTCCACAATGCTCTCCTCATCGGGCAGGCGCAGGCTCAGCGGCTTTGCACCCGTGGGGGTGGCCCCAATTGGATGGGCTGCCTCCCCTGCCGCGTCCTCCGCATCGCCTGACACGCCCTTGTCCTTCGGTCCATGACTGCCATGGTCCAGGGCACGAAGAATGTCCTGCGGATTCGTGTTGTGGAGCAGGCAATCCATGATGTGCTCGACAAGAACCTGCACCACGGTGCGCGGGGCGTAAATGTTAAGCAGCGTGTCGATAAGCAGCGCGTCTCGCGTCGTCCGTGCATCTACGGCCGCGGCCTTGTCGTCGTCCAAAGGTGGGGAAAGGATATCCTCGAGCCACATGACAAGGTCGCGCATCGCTGCACTGCGGATGCGGCCGTTGCGATCCAAGGAGACACCGCTGCTGTCTGAGACGCCCTCCCTCCTTGCCGCCTCGTTTGCGTTGCCAGTGGTGGAAGCGGCGTGGATGCCCAGCAGGATGGCGCGGATCTCGCGCAGAAAGCACAAGAGAGGGACGTTGGTGCGTCGGCCACGCATGCGGACGGCGGCGAGGGGCGGAGGAGCCCATTCCAATGGCTTTACAGAAGAAGATACGCCCTCAGCCGCGGTCTGGGACGCGGTTGCCCCTCCTTCACGATCTTTCTCAGAGAATAAGGTGGCCAGCAGCTCAGATCGTGTGACCGTACGCACAAAATGTTTGTAAAACGGGGAGGTTGTCGCTGCGAATATACGGGTGCCGTCGTACACGTCTTCGGTGACAGACGTAGAGCCCGATCCCGCTCCGGAAGCTGGAGCAGCAACAGCATTCTCCGATGTCACAGCACCCGCCGATGCCGCATCTTTCTTGGCAGAGTGACGAAGGCATGCGCGCTGCCACTGCTCAGCATAGGTGTAGATGGCCGACAGCAGCACGTGGGTGCGGTTGTGATCTCCCGCTGACTTGGTGAGATAGAGGTCCATCTCGTACCCGTCGGCAGGGTTCATGTCATCTGTGGAAGCCGCCGCTTCCTTCGCCGACTTGGACGGCGGCTGCCTGTCTGCCCCACACGTCAGCATGCAGCTGATATCACCCACAAAGCCGGTGGTCTTGACGTAGCACCCCAGGACACTCACACAACCTTCCACACCACCATCCCCCATGTTCTTCTCCCCAAAGATCCGCAGCTGGTTTCTGCGAATAGCCTCACTTGTATCCTCTGCATTGCATAATGACGCGATGGCCTCCTTGCCGCCCTCCGGCTTTGCTTCCTCGCCGTTCACCGCGTCTGCGGCCGCTGCAGATGGATCCGTTGGGGAGTCCACAGGCGGGTAGTAGAAGGCCACGGCGCAGGGCAGCGGTCGCACAGAGGTGGGATCGTCCTGATAGGCGCTAATCATCTCCGCGTCTGTTTCGTAGACAAGGGCCTCACCGCCGAGTTCAATGTAAGTGCGGTAGAGCTCCTCTCGCGAACACGGTGTGCCAGGGAAGACATCCGGGGCAGAGCAACCCACATCGACAAGGGCCTTCCTTTCGGTTGAGTCTGCTGCTTCTGCTCCCGCGGCGTCCGTGATCTGGCCCTCTTTCTTGTCTGCGTGCTGGGTGCAGTGATAGTAACGCACAGCGGGGTCGCAGCGGGCGTCGTAGAGCTGCTGAAACAGCTGGCAATCTGGAGATGGGAAAAAGTCCTTCAGGAGAGGGATGAGGACGATTTGCTGCCGCTGACCGTAGAACGGGGCCCTTGGCAGACTGTGCGTCGCCACCTCGCGGCTGGGTGCGGCTCCCATTAGGCGTGTGTGTGCAACGGCGGAGTTTACTAAAAGTGAATTACTTTTTTCTCTTGCTTCTTTGTTGTGCTCAGACGAGATCTCGCCCTGCGCTTTGCAGACAATAGAAGTACTTTTATCTCACTTTTCGAGCTTCTACCAAAGGAAAAGTGGTATCAAATAGCGCCGCCGGCTGTTTCAGATGATGAAGGGCAATCAGATTCGCTGAAGAAAGTAATTGAGTGGGAGGGGGGGGACAAGCGTTCGGAAACCAATCAGTGGAAGAATAAAAGCAAAGACAAAAATAAAGATCTCCGCTGCGTGGGCTCGGCTTAATCAGATCTTTCGCTTTTCTTCGCTTGGGTCGGAATCCGAGAGACCAGCGTTCGATGCAAGGTAAAAAAAAATTAAAAGACAGAGGTGTTGTGAACACTGTTCACAAGTGACGTTCTCTCTCCTTGAATAGAAGAGAAACAAACAAAATAAGCCGACACTAACCTACTGGCTAAACATGCACGAGAATGCACCACAACTGCATGTGCGAGGGTATTGGAGTGGAAACATGGAGAAGGGTGAAGAGAACAATGATGCGTGGGAGACGTGAAAAGCAATCGGGATGTGTGCCGTTTTCACGGGGGCTGGTAGTCTCTGGAGATGAAGTATGTGCCTTCTCAACACGTCTGGGTTGAAGGCATTACCCACACCGCCGTGACCACGACAAGCGATCACATAGGAAGAGGTCTCTCTGGAAGTAGCCAGCCCCTTGATGATGTACATCCATCAGACACATCGGTGCCCAACTGCCTCTCCATGTGGGCCATCCGTGAAACTGGGTATTGAGACCATTCTTTTTCCTCGTTCTCTGTCGATACATGGTTTCCTCGCATTATCGGGTATTGCTTCTCGTCTGTGTCATGGTGTCTTTAAGGAGCAGCATCGGGATAGGGCACTGGGGAAAAGAAAGGATGGGGTCAGCGATCGATTCGAATGCCGGGGAAAGGTGTGGTTCCAAACACACGCATTAGAAGCATGGGAGCACGGGAAAACGTGAAGGAATTTACTCTTTTCCTGGAGAGCGTGGTGAGACGATGACTGGAGATAGCAACGGAGAATCCACGTCAGGAAACCTCGTCAGACGGGCTGAAACAACCGTGCCACCTTACATCATCGCCACCACTTGCATCTTGCGTTAACAAGATCATAATGATACGTCACGACGGCGGTGACAGAACGCGCGCAAAGTGCCTCGGATAAAAGAAAAGCGGAGGGAAATGCCGACGAGAAAAGGGAAGAAAGGTAGAGGACGCTCTGGTGGCCCTCTTTGTTTCTCCCATCCAGCGTCAGTGGCACTGAAGGTAACCACTTTCTGAGGCCTCTCATGAGGGTCTCGTGAAGTACAAAAAAAAAAAAAAAAGCAATGGACAAGAAAGGTAAACAGAGTGCATTTCACACAGATCAGAATGTTAACGAGCGACCGAAAAAAGGGGGAGAAAGGAAGTGGGTTGACGCGGATGACACTGCCGAACGGTCAAATCAGATGTGCATCACCCAGAACGCACGGCCGTTTGTCCTGTGGCATGTACTATATAGGGAAGAGAGAAAAAAAGACGGAGTGAAAAGACAGCAGGTGTCCATCATAGACTTTTAAAACATAGAGCATCCACGAAGAGAATCATTGATCCATGACCTTTGTTCACCCACTTGCCTGACAACGTGGGTATCAAGGAAGGAAGAGGTGACGCAAGAAAACTCTTGCAGCCGCTGAAGGAAAGAAGCACAGTATCCCGAAGGGGGAACCTTCAAGAAATAACGGATGGACAAGAGCACGGACGTAGGAGGACGTAAAAATGAAAAGGTAATTTTTAAAAATGTGGCGAACGTTTAAAAAAGAGAGAGAGAGAGAAATCACTGGGACGGAGATTTTAAAAAAAAAAAAAAAGAGTACTCGACCTGCAGGCTCCCCTCGTTCCTGCAGATGAAACGCTGGATGGCATGAGAACAACGAATGAGATGGCGCACGGCATGTATACCGGCAGCACATCGGCCCATGATTCTATTCTGTTTAAAAGGTGCCGTGGTGAAATCGCCAAAGGCAGGCATCTACCACGTCCTCGGTAAAGACCTCATCCATCCCAGTTCATCTCACGACACAGCGTAGTCAAAGCCACATCATCCGCTTCACATCGAGGAGCACCTGCCTCGATACTGACACCAGAAACGAGTAGGAACATTTTAGAAAAATAAAAAATAAAATTCTGATCATAAGGAAACAGAAGTGAGAGTAACCCAGTTACATGTCAAAGTGTCTTTTTTTTTGTTTTCTCCATGAACGTTTCTTGTTCTTTTCTTTTATTTTTCGTCTTTTTAGAGAAATACACAAGAAGCGTTCTCAGCGTGATCTGAGCTTTTCTTCCACAGCAACGCCAAAAATGAAAAGAACACGCAGCCAGACACCTTTGTCTTCCCATTAATTTTTCCTTTTTTGAAGGGAATTAAACACGCACGGAGAGGAGGGAAAGGCCGCGTAGGAGAGAGATGAACAATTTCACCACACTAAAGGACACAATGAAAAGCACTTGTAAGAGATTTTTTTAATTATTATTTTTTTTTTTGAAGGCTGTAGGCATTCAAGGATAGCCTCCGTCGCGGCATGGTGCAACCCGAAGGACACCTAAGAAGGCAAAAGAAAACAAAAGGGTGGCACGGAAGAAGACCGTGAACGAACGATAAGAGTTTGCGCCTAGCATGGGTCCCTGCGCTACGGATTGCTATTGTTTTTTGGCTCACTGGGAGACGTGCTGGGGAATTTCAAGAAGAAAAGAAATAAAGGATGTGGGGAAAAAGAATTCGGTCGTTGGTGCAGGTCCCCCCGACAGCAGACATATCCTCCGTTTCAACATCAAACGATTCTGCTTTCTGAAAAGGAAAAAAAGAGGCTAGGCTGCGGGGGACTTCGGACGAAAAGGGATGATAGAGCAATAAAACGAACGCAAAGATACAAAGGGGGTCTGAAACAAGGAGAGACGCGTCATGTGAGCATGGTCACACCTCGTGGTGAGTGGCAGAAACGAGAGAATAAAGGACACAAAGAGAAACAAAGTGAACAAAGGCAGAGTGGGAGGGAAGGAGAGGCAACACGAATTTAGAGGCAGACAAACACGAGAGAATGTGGGAAGAAACATAGCACGTACGAGAAAAGACGATTTCAAAGCAATAGAAAATATGTTCAGAGAGATGAGATGTTAGTGTCTGCGTCAGTTTAAAAAAAAAAAAACCTTTGTGACAAATCTGCGCCCTCATTCCCCCATCGCATGAGGGTGAGCGATAATGGAGTGTACCGAGTTCTCCCAAGTGGAAGAGGTCAAGAAGAGGCTTCTCTTGAGGGAAACAAAGGAGGATAGGTTCGTACGTGACGGATGAGAGCATCGACCGTATACAAAAGAGAAAGGAAAAAGTTCAGTTGCGCAGAGTCGAGTGCTGCGGAGTATCACATGTTTCAAATTTTTTGATCGAAGTTATGCGCTGACACAGAGAGGAGAGGAAAGGATAAATGGGGAAAGAAAGGTCGACCGAAACAGGAAAAGAAGCTCATATGGAGCTGACGGCAATGCCAAGCGAAGAAAAGCAACGACAGCGTCAAGAGAGTCAAAGACAGAGATCGACAGACAAAGAAAGGAAGCGAAAGAGAAAGTCGGTAACACACATACATCATCTCATTTACCAGGGGGCATTGCCGCTGAACAGTTGCTGCTGCTGTTGAATCCAGGCCGCAATCTGTGGGTTCATGGAAGACGTGTCCGCCCCGCCAGTCCCCACTGCACTGCCACTGACGTTGTAGCTGCTTGCATTGACAGCGCCACCCCCGTCGGCCCCGCGGCCTTGGTTGAAGGGCAACGCATGGGTGCTGTTGTTGCTTGCGTTACTCACGCTGAAGAGATTCTGCTGCTGCTGACGCTGCTGCTGTTGCTGGATGTGCTCCTGGAGCGCAAGGAGCTGTTGCTGCAACGTTAACTGCGGCTGCTGCGAGGGTTGTTGTGTCTGCTGGGTGCCACCCAACAGGCTGGCCAACAAGTGTTGCGGGAGGGCGTTGTTTGCACTGCCGTAGTTGCCACCGTTGTGGATGGTGCCGGCACCCGTTGCGCCGTCATGGCCCGTGAGAAGCGAAGGCGCATTTGGGCCCAACACGGTTGCTGACGTTTGGGGGTTATTCCCGGGGTTGTTACTGCCGCCGCTGTGGTTAGGGCTTCCATGGTTATACATGCTTTGTAAGAGTGCTTGAATAAGGAGCTGCTGCTGTTGCTCCTGCTGCTGTCTTTGCTGCTGTTGGTGACGCTGCTCTTGCTGTTGCTGCTGCAGCTGCATTGCAGCCTGCAACAGGCTCTGCGGTA
>JASAOC010001842.1:0-12369 GCA_030849835.1 Herpetomonas samuelpessoai
GAGCTTGAGGCAGTGGATGAGGGGGCCGGCCATCGAGCAGGTGGCCATCATCTCTACGCTACCCACTACTCCTCTGCTGGCGCAGTGGCCTACTACCTTGTACGACCACATCCCGAGTATCAGCTGTGCCTGCAACATGGTCGTTTCGATCACCCACAACGCATTTTCGAATCTCTTCCGGTGTGTTGGGAGAGCGTGTACAGTAGCCCCAGTGACTATAAGGAGTTGATTCCTGAATTCTTCGACCCTCCCAGCGCGGTCCGTATCGCCCGGGCAGTGCCCTTCTCACTAGGCGTGAAGGACGACGGCACCGAGGTGTCACGGGGTCTGCGACTTCCGCCGTGGGCTCACGGCTCAGCGGAACGGTTCGCGCGATTCCACCGTGACGCATTGGAGAGCGACTACGTTTCGCGGCACCTGCACGAATGGATTGACCTCATCTTTGGTGTCACGCAGTCGGGCGAGGGCGCCGATGCGTCCGACAATACCTTTCATCCATACACATACCCCCCTCCCCCCTCGTCTCCCTCGTCTGCTGCTCCTGGAAGCCCCACGGTCCCAGGCGGCCCTGACGTGCGACTGAATTATGCGCGTGAATTCGGCTGTACCCCTACGAGGCTATTTACGTCCCCACATCCCCCACGCTTTCCACTTAACGATGACGCGGGCGTCCGTGAATTCCCTTCTCTCTCCGCGGCTGCCCATACCATGTCGTCCGATGCAAGCCCACCGGACAGTCAGCTACCACTGGAGAACGTTTCTGATCACGATGGAGGAAGGGACACCTCGCTCAGCTTGGCAGCCCCGCGTTCGGGCCTAGTGGCGGCAGCAACAGATACTTGCGACGACGGTAAAGTGCGATTTACGGTGACAGAGCCCCAATTTAGTCTGCTCGAGGTCGCTCGTGTAGCCGCCACCACTCCCTCAGTTGCCGCGGAGCTCTTCGCCTTGTCTCGGAGCTCCGCCGATGCTCCCGTACGACCTGCAGCGTGCCTGGTGTTGTCCAACCTTGTTTCCGTACCAGAGGGAGGAGGCACATGCGCGAAGGAGGACCTCTCTTCCGCGGGTGAGACACTGATGACGATGACGTGCGACTCACGGCGGCGCACTGTGAGCATATTTGATTGCCTCACAGGGGAACGGCTGCGGAGTTTCACAGAGTTCACAAGCCCCGTGGAGCTCCTTGTTCCGATTGGTGACTATGTGCTGGCCTTCACGGCCGACCACGACATTTTTGTGATTCGACTTCGCAGTCGTGCGGTTGTGGAGCACCTGGAATCCTTTGCTCCTTCTCACCCATTGGTCCATGCATGCGTGGGAGACTATTTTGTCTTGGTGGATGCGGCGGGACGGGTGCGCGTGTGGCAGCTGCCAAACAACGACGGCCTCGTGGAGGTTCTGCGACAGGAGTCCTCTCCCTTGATCGACACGGATGGGGCAACATCAGTGGAACAGGTCGCCCTGGGATGCGATGGAACGACACTGACGGTGATGTTGGTGCGTAGCACAGCGGAGGTATGTTGGTGCCGACTTCAGGTGGCGTCTGATGGGGCTGCCTGTCGAGCTGAAGAACCTGTGTGGCGTGCGTTTCCACTGAGCTATGAGGAAGGTGCCGTTCTCCATGTGGCGGCAACCATTGATGCTGGTGCGCCAGCTGCTGTGGTTATTCGCGCAGACGCCGTGCAAGTGTACGGCTTGGAAGAAGGCCGCTTGACCTCGCAGTGGTCGGCACCGCAGCACGGACGTCCTGCTTTCATTGGTGCCACGAGCCTCAGCGGCGTTGGCCCTTTTCCCATACTATGTTTGGAGGGAACCGATGCCCGGCACGTCGTTCTTATTCATGAGACTAGGGACGCTAAGGGGCACGTGCGTCTGGAACTCTCTCGTGCTTCGCTCACGGCGGAGTTTGTTCCTTACTTCTTTTGTGCCAGTGAGGGACTATTGGCCAGCCTGAATGCGCAAGGGTCTGTGGTTCTGTACTATAGTGAGCCTTTATAGAGACCGTGCGACCAGAGAACAGCGCGCCATATTCGGTGTAGCCATCGACACAAGCAGACAGAAACGTTCCAGGCCAAAAAAAAAAAACAGAGAAAGAGGGCGAGAGTCATTGGACGTTGTGCATGCGGTACGCGCAAGCGGTACTATGCCTCGCACCTGTCATTCGCTTTGGGCCGGGGTTGCTGCCGCAGAGTGATTTGAAGTCAATGCGTTTGACTTCTGGTTGATGTGTCAGTTTCTCTCCCTCTCCCCTCGTAACGCTCCACCGCGGTCGGACCCATGTGACACAAAGAAATGCATTCCTTACACTGTGTGGGCCAGCCGCTATCGCTTAAACGTGGCTTCGCGTGGGCGCTCAGGTGACTTCGCGCACCTTTGGCCTCGACGTCACCTCACACACAGAGAGGAGAACCCATTCATATGCAAACATATATAGCATGCCCTCTTCATCCTTCTTTGACACAATGCACCATTTATGCTGAAGGAGCAATTCTAAATCGAATAAGCACACTACTCACTCCGTTTCGTTGCCTATCGCCGACGCATCGCCGCAACCTCTGTTTCTCCTTGACATCTGCTGGCCATTCTTCTTCTCCAATGACCGCTGCTGCCCCCAAAAAGATCTACATTGCCGGCCCAGCCGTATTCCACGCCGACCAGGGAGCGACGTACTATAACCACGTTCGTGCACTCCTGAAGGAAAAGAATGTGGTCCCCCTCATTCCTCTGGACAACGTTGCTACTGGTGCCTTGAACATCCGCCAGAAAAATATTGATATGATTCAGGCCTGCGACGCCATCATCGCGGACTTGTCACCTTTCCGCTCCTCCGAACCCGACTGCGGCACTTCCTTTGAGGTTGGCTACGCTGCTGCCCTTGGGAAGATTCTCTTGACCTTCACGTCAGACCAGCGGCCAATGGTGGAGAAGTACGGCAGTGGCAAGGACAAGGATGGTATGACTGTGGAGAACTTTGAGCTGCCTTTCAATCTCATGCTCGCGGACGGTACTCCTGTGTTCGGCTCCTTCGACGAGGCCTTTGAGTATTTCTGCAAGCACCACCTCTAAGCCTCGCGAAATAGCACCAAGGACATCGGTTGTTGTGCTCCTTGTTGTGTCTGGGCCGACTTCGTATCCATAGTTGATTCTTCCTTCAATCGTCAAGAGGTATCATGCGTGGAAAGTATGATACAGCGCTTACTAGGTGAACATGCCCAGCTGTCTGCTAAGCCCGAGAGCCACAGGACATTCCCATCGTTGTCCGCAGAGAAAAATATATAATAAGAATCAGGCTGGCGCACAGGTAAGTGAACTCGGATTATATATAGTGGATTTTCATCATCAAAGGGACGTGAAATCATTCAGGTCCGGAAACATTTAATGTTGTGACAGACTTCGCCGTAAAAGTTGATCTACTGCGATGGATATCACGCATAACGTACCTCTTCTTTCTCCCTTCTCCCCACCCACGTGACGGGTTCCTCCACGCAGCAACGGAAACAGCTTGGTTGATGGTATCCTTCAGCTTTGCTCCGAGCTGGCTGTCTGCCACATACGAAAATGGAAAGATGAAAACCCATGCACTCTGCACCACAGGTCTGTGCCCTGCATTGCAACCCCGAAGTCCAGAGACATGTGAGTAGAGTAGACACACGGAGCTGCAACAGTGCATCCGAGAGAGGAAAGATGGACATTGGTTTGCCCCCGTAAAGGTTATTCACGGGTGCTTCTGATGGTTGTGTTTCCAAGTGAACATTGTGATGTCAGCTCATGCATGAGAATCGCTGTATCTCTTCCACATCACCTGCATACGTATAGTGAATTGCACAGATCACAGTCTCTCTTTCATTTCAATTTCCTGGGCGCGTATCGCACTTATAGAGCACACAAATTCTGCACGTTGTGGCGGGGCCTCATCGACCGTGCAGGGGACTCTCGAATCTACGCGTGAGACTTGCGTTTCTGTATCCGTTGCTTTTTTCTTTTTGTCCTACCTTTGTTGCTTCTCTGTCGTTCCGTTTCTCTTTCGTTTGGGTCATGGCGCTCGCAGAGGAAGTGTATGCGGAGGGACGCGGCAGCATCCATGAGTCGTTGCTCCCTTACTCCGCTCAGCGTCTTCTCTCACAACGGGTGACAGCCATTAGCGAGTCGAGGAGGTTCTTTGTCCTGTTTATGGGTGTGTTTGCGTGTGTGTGCGCCTCCACTAGCTACGTCTACAACCTTTTCTCGGGCCGGCTGCAGGAACAGTTCGAGCTGAGCCAATCAGACATGGCGACCATCACCACCGTTGCGGGTATCCTCGGACTCGTGACGTTTCCTCTTGCGAGTGTCTACGACTACTATGGACCACAGCCCTTGTTTATCATCAGCCTAATCACGTTTCCACTTGGGGCGGTCATGTTTGGCCTCGCTTTCAATAACGTCA
Source organism: Herpetomonas samuelpessoai (assembly GCA_030849835.1). NCBI lineage: Eukaryota > Euglenozoa > Kinetoplastea > Trypanosomatida > Trypanosomatidae > Herpetomonas > Herpetomonas samuelpessoai. Next base: position 4,424 of record JASAOC010001842.1, read on the forward strand.
TTGAGGGCTCCGTCGCTCGGTTCACCACTTTCAATGCCCTCCTTGGAATTGGCTCTGGCATGTTCGACATTGCAGGTCTCATGACGGTCATGAGCATTTTCCCCAGCAGTCGCGGTGCTGTGATTGCGGTCATGAAGACGTTTATTGGTCTTGGTTCAGCTATCTTCGGCTCTATCCAACTTGGCTTCTTCGAGCACAGCATTGCGGGTTTCTTTTACTTTATGGCCGCTTTTGTGGTTGTCGTAAGCCTCCTGTGTTTCGTGTTTATCCGTCTTCCACCCTACCAGCTGACAGGCCACGAGGAGAGAACCCTCAGCGACGAGGAAAAACGACTCCGCGCAGAGACGAAGCGCGCGTACTTTGAGCAGGTGCCGCCTGCCCGCCGTTTCCTGATTGGGTTCACCATTGTGGGAGTCCTCATTGTGTATCTCCCCTCCCAGAGCGCCGCGGTGGCTTACTTGAGTCTGGGGCCCGTCTTCAAAAAGGCGTTCGCAGTCGCCACGTGCGCATTGCTGGCGGCTGAAGGCCTTGTCGCGCTTCCCGCCCGTTGCCTTGACGCTGGCAGTGAGGCCATCACGGAGCGCCTGCACTCGGCGGCGCCAGAGGCGGAGGAGAGCGAACCCCCGACACCATCGGCGGCCGGAGCCTATCGTGGTGCGCGCAGTGGCGGGGATTCAGAATCGATAACGCCACAGGCGCTGCTTCGAGCCAGCCAGCGCGTGAGCGCCATCATGGCAACAACGCGAGGAAGCATTGCGGAGGCTGCTGTCTTTACAATGCCTGTGGTGGACGAGTCCCAGCACATTGCTCCGCAATATCAAACAAGCTTCCGCGAAAGCGTGTGCACGCTCACGTTGTGGGCTCTCTCCTACTCCCTCTTTTGCATTGTCGGCACCCAAATGGTGATCATTGTGAATGCCCGCTTCATTTACGCTGCCGTCGCTGGGGGTAACATGAGTCCCGCCATGGTGACACTGCTGACGGTTGTCAATGGCGTTGGGAGCGCGCTCGGACGTATTCTGATGAGTGCGGTGGAAGTGTGGACGCAGAAGCGTCCACCGCTGGAGCGAATCCCTCTGACCATTGCGCTTTTCATCCCAATGATATCTGTCCTGATCTCCGCAGCACTGATGTTGTTTGTGAATGAGGATCTTCTGCTGGTGCCGTTTGTGTTTACCGCGCTGGGCAACGGCTTCACGGCGGCAACCATTGTTCTTGTGATGCGCACCATGTACGCCAAGGACGTGGCTCTCCATTACAACTTCACGTCCCTCGCTTCTATTGCTTCCTCCATTGTGTTCAACAAGGGCCTCTATGGGGAGTGGTACACCTACGAGGCCAAGCGTCAGGCCAGCAACCTGTGCATTGGGCGGCAATGCGTCTTTGTCCCCTTTGTGATCATGACAGGGCTGGTGGCGTCCAGCTTCATGACGAATGCCTACGTTCACATCCAGTATCGCCGGTACTGCAATAGTGTACTCGCTGGTCACGGCTACGTTGCAGCTTCTCCTCGGCCTTCGACCCAGCCGCATTCTGATGCAGCAGACGTATCAGATGCCGCCGATGAGCAAGCCCCTCTTCTCGGTTGATCCTTATGTTTTTCTTTTTGTCTGCCCCATTCAGCAAAAATGTAGCTTCTTGGGACCATTGCGCGATCCCGTGCGGAAACGTCAGTTTTGTCACTTGGCAGCGCGTCTCACCTCTGGTGAGCCTTTTCTTTCTTGCTTCTCCGTCAACTGCTTGATGTCACGTCCATAGCGCACCTCTCCTCCGTCCGCTCCCCACTCACTCGTTACAGCTTCGTGTGCCTCTAGCTGGCGGTAGGGAAACGTGCTCCTTCTCGATACAGTGACACACATACACACACATACACACACATACACAGAAAGAGAGAGAGACAGCAGACATGAAGCAGACAAAGATTCCCCCGACACTACAGTATGGATCTTGCAGCGTGCCGATGCTCCATTGTGTCTCATGTCCACGCATTGTGGATCGTCCAGGTGGATACGAAGAGGGCAAGAGAAGAATAGCTCCATTTCATCGTTGTAGTGTCTCTGCCTCTCTGATCCGAGACGCGCTCCTTGACATTGCCCTACTAGTTTGCGACAGGCGGCATTCCGCGCATGCCCTTAATTCAAACGTGAACTCTTGCGGGCGCGGTGTCCCCTCTCTCACAGACATAAGTCACTTGAATTCGCTCCTCCGCTTACCTCCTAATCTTGACTTCTTCTTCTTTCTGTGTTTCGCGCTCCTTTTCAACACGGCCAAGTCTCCAGATCCCTCAACCACCTCTTCTTGTTTTGTTTTTTCACAACCCCTTTAGCGTTTATTCTATCTGAATTCTGCCCTTCGAGAGCACAACACCTTCTTTTTTTTGCTTCTTCTTATCCTCTGACGGTTGATTCAGGTCACCATTCCCTTGAACGACATCCAGTATCGCCAACCAGCCGCTTCCAAGATGCCGTCTAATCCTCTCTTCGAGCCCAGTAAGCTTCCCTATCAAACCCCCGTCTTTGATGAGATCAAGACAGAGCACTTTGCGCCAGCCTTTGATGAAGGCATGGTCCAGGAACTGAAGGAGATCGATGCCATCAAGGCTATCGCGGATGCCCCAACGTTCGACAACACGATTGGTGCCATGGAGCTGAGCGGCCGTCTTCTCAGCCGCACGTCACGCATCTTCTCCAACCTGTGCGGCTCTGACATGACCCCAGAGAAGCAGAAGCTGATGCAGGAGTACGCCCCCAAACTCGCCGCCCAGCGCGACAAAATCTACCTTGACAGTGACCTGTTCAGCCGCGTCGAAGCCGTGTACCAGGACCGCGAAAAACTGGGCCTCAGCGACCAGGAACAGCGCTTGGTGGAGCACTACTACAAGGAGTTTGTCCACGCAGGCGCCAACCTCAGCACCGAGGCCAAGGCAGAGCTGAAGAATATCAATGGTCAGATTGCCACCCTCATCGCTGAGTTCGGCAACAAACTCCTCGCCGCCAACAACAACGGCTCCCTGATCGTTGACACCGAGGCAGAGCTCGACGGTCTCGATGCGGACACCATCACCGCGGCCAAGACGGAGGCGGAGAAGGGAGGCCACCCCGGTAAGTACGCACTGCGCCTCCTAAACACCACGCAGCAGCCACTCTTCACTGATCTAAAGAACCGCGAGACGCGGCGCCGCCTGTATGAGGCCAGTGTGTCCCGTGCGGAGAAGGACGACGACAATGACACTCGCAGCACCCTCACTCAGATGGCGAGTCTGCGCCTCAAGAAGGCGAAGCTCTTTGGCCACAAGCGTTACTCGGACTGGGAGCTGGAGCTCAGGATGGCTGACACCGAGGGTGCCATGAAATTGCTCCGTGATCTGCAGGCCCCGGCCGTGGCGGCGGCGGAAGCGGAGGCGGCGGAGATGCAGGCGCTGATCAAGGCGGAGGGCGGCGACTTTGAGCTGGCACCATGGGACTGGCAGCACTACGAGGATAAGGTGCGCCGTGCCAAGTTCGACCTGGATGAGGCAGATCTGAAGCCCTACTTCCTCCTCGAAAACGTCCTCGAGAAGGGCGTTTTTTTCGCCGCCGAGAAGCTGTACGGCATCACCATGAAGCGCCGCACCGACATCCCTGTTTACCATGAGGACGTCACCGTGTATGAGATGTTCGACCATGACGGCACACCGCTTGCGCTTTACTTTCTGGATCCGTTTGCGCGTGCCACAAAGCGTGGTGGTGCCTGGTGCACCCAGTTTGTGAATCAAGTCGGCTTGCTGAACCAGCGCCCTGTCGTGGCGAACGTGTGCAACTTCCCTGCGCCGCAGCCGGGCCGCCCCGCCCTCATGACACGTTCCAACATCCGCACCCTCTTCCACGAGTTTGGCCACGGCCTTCACTGCATGTTCTCGAAGGTCAAGTTCCCCAGCCTCGCCGGCACCGCCGTGCCTCGCGACTTTGTCGAGCTACCGTCGCAGGTAAATGAAAAGTGGGCGACTTACGATTCGGTCCTCAAGAACTACGCGGTGCACTACGAAACCAACGAGGTCATTCCGCAGGCGCTCGTCGACAAGATGGAGGCGACGGAGAAGTTCGGCGGCGGCTTCGACACCCTCGAAAACGTCAAGGCGTGCCTCATTGACATGAAGTGGCACATGATCACGGATGACAGCGAGCTGAAGCCCGTGAAGGAGATGGAGGCTGAGGCGCTCGAAGGCGTTGGCGCCCCGCAGATTCCCCCGCGCTACTACTCCTCGTATTTCAACCACATCTTCTCCTCTGGCTACTGCTCTGGGTACTACTCGTACTCGTGGGCCAAGGTGCTCGACACCGACGCCTTTGAGTGGTTCCTCGAGCACGGCGGCATGACGCGGGCGAACGGTGACCACTTCCGCGAGACCGTCCTCGCAGTCGGTAACACCAAAGATGCTAACCAGCTCTACCTGGACTTTGCTGGCCGTAAGCCCGATTTGGGCCCGTTTCTCCGCAGCCGCGGCCTCACGGAGCAGTAGGGCAGTGAGGTGAAGAGGTGATGAGCGGCCCGGTGGGGATACTGAAAGCGCTCGCGAGAGGCTTTCTGTCAGTGCTCCTCTCCCAGTCGGGTGACGGCTCTCACCATGTGAACTCCTCGTGAATAGCGCATTCATTCAGTGGCGGGTGCATACGTTTTTCTTGAACGAGGCCTTATCGGTGTCAGTTGAACGTCCCCGAGCCTGTCGTGTCCTGACGGCGAAAAAGGGTCCCGTGATGAGCACAGTGAAAGCGCCTCGTCGGTGACGCACTGTCGATGCAGTTCGCAACGCCAGTAGGTGGAACCCTTACGACCGCCGCAGTGCGCACCGGCCATGATGCTTTGATGTGCTCCGCCTCCTTTGCTTTTATTTTCTTCCATCATGAGCAACACCGTACGACTGTTTGAATTTACCTCTTTCCTTGTTGTCCAAGTATTACTTCTGCTTGCTTCTGTTTCCTTTTCTTCTTGTTTCTCAGTCAAGTCGGCGCAGCTTATATATTTGCGAACGTGCCGTTTCGTTATCGCATTTTTTAATATATTTTTTTTGTATTGTACCTCACGCTCTTGTTGTTTCTTTCTTCTCTTTTGACTCCACGCGACCGTAATCGCTACTGCGAACGTCTTGCTTTACCTTTTGAAATTACGTTTCTTCCCCCCAAAATCTTGCGTACGGTCTTGTCTTCACTGACAGAATACGTTGCGAGCAGATCAAGTGTTACCATCTAAACTCCTCGTTCGTCCATACTTCTTTGTCTTTTACGCAGTAATAAAACTTTCCACGTTTGGCTGCAGTCGTGAGCACTTGTTCCCCAGCTGTTGTACACCCCAGCTACCGTCTGACGGTGTCTCCATGTCTGCAGCATTGTTAACACCTCTTCTATCGTGTGAGCACACCAACGTGATTGAAAGAAAAGGAACAACGAATGCCATCCGCTTTCGTGACCGGTACCATACGCAGTGTTAAGAATAGCCCTCAGCGGCAGGGGCGAGTGGGGGTGGGCTGTGACCCTTTCGCGGCGCGACAAAGTGAGAAGGCTTTCGACACCGCAGCCGTTGCTGATAGGTTGTACAATGAGTGGCGCAAGATACCAGCATAGCAAACGTGGGAAGATAGGTCATTGGCCCACACATCCGTCTCAGCTTTACGGTTGCACGGATGTTTCCGACTCTAAAGGTTTTTTCCCTCTCTCTTTCTCTGGTTACTTATTCCACTCCTGATACGCGGAAGTAGATTTCTGTCCCAAAGCTTTTTGTCTACAGGCCATTTCTAACGACCGTGACGCGACTCGTTATTGCGAACTCTCGACTGTTTCTCGTGGTGTTATCTTGCCTGACTGAAGTCCCATGGCTCTTCGGTTTGCCTGTGCTCTTGCGATCGGTGGCACCGCCAAAGCGTGGTCGTCACACTCGGTTGCCAATGCGGCGGAGGCGTACCTGCAGCCCTACCCGACGAACCCAGCCAACTCCCAGGTGTTCTTCGATGTAGCGCAGGATGACGGCTCCTCTTTCTTTGGCTTCAAGAAGGAGGAGGTCCCCATTGGCCGCATCGAGTTTGAACTGTTCGACGACACGGTACCCATGACGGCGCGGAGTTTTCGTGAGCTCTGCCGCGGCGGAAAGGGCCACTCGCCGGAGGGGAAGCCATTGCACTACAAGGGGTGCGTATTCCACCGCGTCATTCCGGACTTTATGATCCAGGGCGGCGACATCACCCGCGGCAACGGCACCGGTGGCTGCTCCCTCTATGGCGCCCGTTTCAAAGACGAGTCTTTCCAGGGCAAGGCCGGCAAGCACAAGGGCCCGGGCATTCTATCCATGGCTAACGCTGGCCGCAACACCAACGGCTCGCAGTTCTTCATCTGTACCGTTGCGTGCCCGTGGCTGGATGGGAAGCACGTTGTGTTTGGGCAGGTGACAAAGGGCTACGGCAATGTGCGCGTCCTCGAGTCCTACGGGTCACCAAGCGGAAAGCCCTCGGCGACGGTTCGCATTAGTGATTGCGGCGTCCTTAAGGAGAATGAATGATGTCGGAATCCTCATTGACGATCTCGCCCCGATGTTGGTTGACGTATCGAAGTTAAAATCGGTATGAACTAAACGTTAAAATATCGCGGAGCGCGCACTTCTCACAAATATAACAACTTTCTCTCTTCTTCTTCTTCACTCTTTTCTCGCCTGAACGTGTGCCTTACCTCTCCTTCCAATCACGGATATACTGCGTGGACGAGAATCGGAAACAGTAAAACGTGTGTTGTTGCAAGTGTGCCGGAACTCTATATGTTTTGGTGAGACCGCGTATGCTGAGGAACCCAACCATCCTCATCTATGATGGGCAACAAGAAGCGCTGGCGCTCGCGAGACCGTTCTCCCTGTCTCTGGGAAGACATTGAAAACGCAGCTGTTCGATAACATGCGTGCCATTGCTTGTGGATACTGCGACGCTGGAGAAGCGAGGTTTTGAGTACCTCGCTGCGTAGAGTGTTCCGAAACTTGTGAGCGGGGGGCCGCGAAGAGACAACCATTTGCCCCGCGCGAAAGAATGCCGTCTACTTTCCCCGGATCTCTCTTTCTCATCTTTTCGTTCACATCATTCCTCTATAGTAACGACTCCTCAACCCTTCTGTTTAGGAAGCCCCCTCGTTACTAAACGAGTCGTGGGCTCTTACGGATCAACACGGTAACAAGATCCTCGCTGCTTCTCTAACGGCATTCCTCTCATTCGCCTCTCTNTTTCTCTCTCTCCCCTTTCCCCCCATTAATCGACGTTCTTTCCATCAGTTCGTGTTCATGTTGCACGGCGGGTACCTTCTCCTCCTCAGTTTGGCATTTCTTCTGTCGACTACTCCCACCACTGCTGAGATTGGGTATGCCTTCGCGGACTCTGGCTGTCTCAGAAAGACTAAGCACGGCGCGTGGATGGGGCGACTGCCCGATGACGTCGACCTCCTTACATCCGTGAGCATTCCTGGTACCCACGACTCGGGAAGCTACTTGTACAAGAACCTCCTTTACAAAACACAGTGCTCCACGATTTACGAGCAGCTCCAGGCGGGTGTGCGCTTTCTCGATCTGCGACTTGCCTTCATCGGCCATGAGCTTGTGCTAATCCACGGGAATACTCTTATCTGGGGCCAAAGTCCCACTCTTGAGAGCGTCTTGCAATCCATGTCTAGATTCCTCGCAGAAAACCCATCGGAGGTCATCTTCGCGCGACTGAAGAAGGAAGCCGGCAGCAGTTGGCCTATCTTCCACGACTACTGGGACGCTGACGTCGTTGAACGTACGTTCAACAAGTTCTCCCACATGGTTGATTTGAGCTGCTTCATAGGTTTCTGCCCTCTTGGAGCCGCACGCGGGCACGTTGTGTACTTGAGCACCGACAACAGTTTTCCGTTCATCTCCGCCCTGCCATACTCACTGACTTTCCCAGCGATGCAGGATGAGTT
>JASAOC010001843.1:0-12481 GCA_030849835.1 Herpetomonas samuelpessoai
GAGAACCTGGTGTGTCCGATCCGGTCGGGCAGTCCCTCGAGCCCATTTGCCCGTTCCACAAACATGTACCAAGTATTCTTGCTGGGGATGTACGTGAGGCCCTCGGTGCCGTGGTCAAGCGTTCCATAGATGGCCACGTCTTGGTCCATTCGGGTCCGTAGGACCTCTGCCACATCGTGCTGAGTGCCCGCTGGGAGTCCCCGTCGGGACGCTGTCATCTGGAGGGCGTCGACTTTCAGACTGCGTTCCTTTCCTGTAGCTGCCCAGAGCAGTGCTTGCGTTACAAGCATGTAGCACAGATTCCGCGCAGCTGCGGCTGCGGCGTTCTCATTGTGTGCTGCAAGGATACGTGTGTGTGGTCCCGCTTTCTGCGGAGCAGCTCCTGCCACAGCGCCTTGGTTGTGCTCGCCGGCACCCACCAGCGGTTGGGTCAGGAGGTATCTAGCCTCTTGCTTGAATTTGTCGTGCGATAGTGGTGTGGTAACTGCGTTGCGCAGAAAGCACCTCATCCGTTGGGGAAGGTCTTCCGTCTCCCTAACCCGAATGTCCATTTCCACCGCCAGGAAGGTGGTGGTCATGAAGAACCCACAATCATCACTGTCGCGGTCCTGCTTCTTGCAGGGTGCGTGTGCTATCCGCAGGTCTGGCCAAGCTTGCTTGAAGCACCGCTTGAAGTCACTTCGGGCTATGCAGGAGAGTGCGGAATCGTAGGTGATCGGTGTGACCACTCGTTTGTCCTTAGTCAGAACGCCCGCGACCCAATGGTAACGGGTGTGCAGCGGGACCAGGCTTGTCGCGTGCTTTGTAACCGCCTGCCTGGCGTTATTGACCCATTGAGGAGTCACCTTCGCCAGCGTGATGCACTTTAACGCCCGGTGCGCGAGGAAGTACCTCGTATGGATAACGTCGAGTTCAGTGTTCGACGTAGGGCTGGTCTTTATACTTCCTCCTTTGAGGTAGTCGCTCCCATGTGGGCTCTTTCCCAGTTTCTCGGTTCGATGGCGAGGACCAGTTGTTTCTCTTCCACCTGTCCGCTACCACAGAACTGGTGGTGCTGTTGGCTTGGAAGGTTGCCGTTGTGCCACGGCCCACTGTTTCCTCCAGGGTTGTGTCCTCCGCAGTTGGCGCGGCCTCCTTGGTTACCGCGGCTACCGCAGTCGCCGCCTGTGCTTCGGTTGCTGTACAGCTTCTCGAGGGTTGTAAGTCCGGCGCACACGTCCCCAAACGACTCCTCGCTGGTGATAGGCGCTGCCTCTGATTTCTTCGCTCTAGCGGGGAGCGCATTCAGGGTCGACCTAATCCTTCTGTCAAAGTCAGGTTGCAGCTTATAGCGTTTCTTTCGGAAATGCCTCACAGCGACTTTTCGAGCCGTAACCCACTAGAGGATACCGGTTTGAAAGTGAGTTTGTGTCACATCCTCACTTTTCCGTTGACATCCGACGATATAACAATGTGTTAGTTTTCGATGTGGGTGCGTTTTAATCCAAGAAATGAAGAATTTGGCGAATCTGAAAGAAAAGTAGGCAGTCCGGTCACTACGTTTTCCTTCAGCTGGACAAAGATGACCTCGGTCGCCAAGCCAGCCAACCCAGACGTGAAGCACACTCAAATGGATCTTTTCATGTGAAAACGAGGTTTAACCAGGAAGAAGATGAAATGCAATGTGGATGGAGAAAAGCAGACAAAGCACAGAGTCACCGACGTTGCGGACGACAGGCCTCCCTGGGTAAGTACGATTTCAGTTACCTTTCATCGACTGTGCTCCAAAGCAAATGTCTTAAGGGAAAGGGAAAAAGTCGCTTGTCAATTGGAACACGCGATGTAGAAGGTCACTAAGAAATCTACCGCTGGCGCAAAAGGATTTCATCCGAGCAGAACTCCCTCTATAACGTCCTCGGGTGCCGTTCTACACCAGCTGAAGCCGTGACAATGAAATGCTTTCAGTCGCCCTTGTCATGTCTGCTTGCAAGGATCGTAGGTTCAATTCTGACAAACAACCCTGTCGAAGCAAAGGTGCTGCGATTGGTGAGTCAACCTGTTTCCTTTTTTTCTTTATTTTGCCCTGTTTGCGTGATATTGGAAAAGAAAACCAAGTTAATGGGCCACGTAGTTTTCACTATCGTTGCGTAGAGGGGGAAAAGGAAATGATAGAGGTTGAAATGTCGGTTTACTGGACCTACGCTGAGCTGTGATTCATCTGTGAATTGTCCTGTGTCAGCACAGGCAATCTTCGAACAAATGCACAAAGACGGATCGCAGAATTTCAATCGCGATGTTAGCGAAATCGACACAGACATTGACCCTCCAAGAGAAAAAAAGAGGAGAGCTGGAAAATTTAGGTTGACCACCAGCATACGACACCTCGCGGTTGGGTCAACGTGTGAAGTTGGAATGGGCGCGCAAAAAGAAAAAGGAAAAACTAGATAATCACAATTTTTGGTTTTGAGTGTGGAGACTGTCCGAGTTTGACCTCATGCGGTTCGGTCAGCGCAACAATATAAAGTAGGTGCCATTTCTTGGAGATGTGGCTGAGCGGCGTTTTTCCACGAAACAGTGTGGAGACCAAGGACCCTACGTGTACCATCGGCCTCTAGAAAGAAACCTTGATTCCCAGTGCAGAATAAAAGTGCTTCAGAAGCGGCTGGTGGCCTGGCCAAGCAGGCGCGGAGAGCAGATTCCCATCCACAACGGCTTCCGTTAGGGGAACATGGACGTACGTGCCTCCGCACGCGGTCACGTCGGGTTCCAGAGTTTCGTAGCAAGTGAGCTTCCTGCCTTTGCAGACACCAGCGGCGCACAAAAGCTGTGCGGCGTGGCAAATCGTGGCGACAGGAAGGCCCTTGTCGAAAAAATGCCTGGTAATGTCGAGAACGCGCTTGTCCAGGCGGATGTACTCATTCATACGACCACCGGGAATGTAGAGACCAGCGTATTCATCCAAGTTAACTTCGTCAAAAGACTTGTTGAGTTCGAAATTGTGGCCGCGAACTTCACCATACGTCTGAAATTCAGTGAACTCGAGAATGGCAGTGGCAACCTTGTCGCCCTTCTTCTTGTTCGGGCACACCACGTCAACCTCAACCCCGAGGGAACCCAAAGCTTGGTACGGGACCATAACTTCGTAGTCCTCCACGTAGTCGCCAGCAAGCATCAAAATCTTCATGGCTGATTGACGCACAGGAAACTTTCCTTTTCGCTGTTGGTAAGTGCCTTTGCGGTTGCTTTGCTTTAAAGAGAAATGATGTGCAGAAGAAGAATAAGAGTTGTGTGTCTGCGGTGATGCGAACAAACAGTTCCGGGAACGTCCGAGAGTCCGATATTGCAAAGGGGCAGGAGGAAATGTGACGTAAGTGCAAGTCGATGACTGGAAATAGCTGAGATATGAGGTCATTCACTGTTGTTTATGACGTGGTGAAGAAACGATCGATTCACATGAAAACTCACAGCGCCCAAAGTCTGCGCCCCATTTATTTATTTTTTGTTGTTGTTTTGGATGAGAAGAGCCTATTCGGCAGTGGACGGTGGTGACGGTAGCTGCGTTACTCCCCCGTCCATTCTCTTACCCTCCCTGTCACCAGTCTCTTTTTTTTTTTTGCTTGTCATCGAACGACGTGAGAGAAAAGTTTTTCGGGGACGTACCTTTCCCTACCATGTCTCGCCGTGAACTGCACCATTCTGTCCCATTCACTTGACTTGATACCAATACAAGCGGAGGAGGTTCTGTTCCCCCCACGTCTCCTGAGCCTCTGACCTCCAAAGGACTCATTCCGGCGCCAACAGAACGGGAATTCTAGACGGTCGATGCCTCCTGAGCCTCAAAGACAAACAGGTTCCCAACCGCGATATCGAGCTTACCCTACCTGGTGTGGGGAGCCACTCCTGCAGGTCAGGGCGGTCACGGTGATCCCTTCGGCGCCAACACCCTCCGCCCCTCACCAGAGAGCGAGAAACTCATTGAGAACGAAACGCCCAATGACGTCCACCACATCGCCGAATTCAGCAGCACCTCCTGGTCGGCCACCGTTTGGAGCTGCCTCTGCCAGCGCCGGCAACCACGTGACACAGAACGCTTTTAGTCACGCAGAGCTTCCCCCACCCCCACCCGCAACGCGAACCCGAGGGAGGCTTGCGATCACCGACCCCATGCCCACCGGCCATGAATTCCGCACGGGCACGCCGAAGGCGCCCTAGAGACAAGAAGGCGTCGCCATCATTTCCGCCGGCAGTCAGCAGCGGCCGCCCGGCAACACGGTGTAAACCAAGGGACCAACGAACCCCCTCCTCCCCCCGCCCGAGCACGGCAACGAGGAGAACGCGCCGACGGCTGCGCATAAGCAGCACCACGAAGTCACAAAGGCCGGCGCACGCAGCGCGCAGTGTGGCGAGACGCCGCGAGGAAACTTTAGTAGCAACTGCTGGACCACCCCCTTCTGAACACGCCATCCAAGCCTCTGTCGCGTTTCCGCGGGGAGCCGATGAGGCCCCGCCCGCGAACGGCCGGCGCCATTCTCACCCCTCGCCCAATCCATGGCGCCTGATAAAGCCCTCGCCCGTCCCCATCGCCCCGCCAGAGGGCAACCCCGCCCTGGCCACGGCCGCCCGCGACCCGAAACCCAGCGCACCAACCCCGGACACCTAGCAACCGCCACACCCGTGGCGAAGACCACGCCGAAGAAAGGCGCCCTAGAAACCGTCCAAACGGCCCAGGGTAAGGAAATGCGCGTCCGCGACACCGTCATTTCACCGCGCGGCCCTACGCAGCGCCCCCGGCCGTTCAACCAGTGCCCAAAGGCGCTGGCCACACGCAGCGCTATTAGAGAGTTCATTGTTGGGGCGCCAAGTCAGTTCACAGGCCCCACGCCTTCCCCCACACGGGATATGACAGCGAGGCGGCGGAAATAGAACCACAGCCCGCGCCCCCCGCACATGAACGGGCAAGGCTTCGCCAACGGCCAACAGTGACGTGAACGGTGCATGGTTGCCGAAAGCCGCCAAGTGGCCCAACGATTTAATAGCGCAGGATGCCGACCGAGATTAACAGACTGTCGAACTTCCGAAGGCAAACGACGAACCCCACCAAGCCAACGAGAAGCCCCTGCAGGACACCACGCCCACCTGGCCAAAGCGGAGTCGGCTCAGGTACGTTGGCACGCCCAAGAGGCGGCGGAAACCCACTGGCAGACTAAACACGAAGCGATGGCGTCGCAGGAGCAAGCCGCCGCAATGCGGACAGAGGAAACCCAAGAGCAAGTTGCGCAAACACCTCAGGTTCGGGCCGCCCAGCCAAACTTGGCACAAGCCACCCAAGTCGCCCGAGCCATCCACACCACCGCCGCCCAGCCCAGCCGACCATTGGAGGCCATCAACGACGGCAGACGACCCCGCCCGACGCAGCAAATCCAGCAGCCTTACGGTTTGACACAAAGTGTCACAGCACCAGCAACCCTTTTATCGAGGCGTTGGCCCGCACCCGGGGGAAGGCGATCCCACCGGCCGCGGGGCCGGCGACCCCCGACGCCACCACATGGCAGCCACTGCTTGACAACCATGAAAAGTGGCACAACATCAGGTCTTCGTTTTTTGAGGACTTGAGAATCGTAGAGAGCGGGAAAAATGACGCTCTTCCTCAGCAGGCGCGTGCGCATTTCGACGTCAGGTCGGACGCCGTGCTCGCTCACTCTTCACCTTTGGAACCACGACAATCGGACTACCAGTAACGGGCCACATCCTTTTCGGTGTTGTTCCCAGACCCGCTCCTCCTGGCAAAGAAGAAGCAATGCATTGCATTGCACAATGCTACTGCACATATCAACGTAGGTGCACATCTCATACCCCCCACAACGCAACGCCAATTCGAGGGGATTAACTTTTTACGGCCCACAGCCGTGAGCCAGAAGCGCGGCTGCTCTCGCGGTGGCCCCGGCAGTGGTCGCAGGGGCACGCCCACGCGATGGAGAAGCGGGCGCGGCGGCCACGGAGGAAGCACCGGGGGGACCACCCGACACGAGGTGAACAGCATCTTCATGAGGCCCTTGCGTCGCCCCCCGCCCACTCGCCACGAGCCCAGGGCGGCCGGTGCCGTGGCGCTGCGGGGGGGGGAGGTTTTTTTTTTTTTTTTTTGAACCAAGCGGGGCGCCGGCACGCGGGCCTTTCTGCGCCGGCCCCGGGCACGCCCCCAGACGCGCTGCGAGAGAAACGGACCCAGCCCAAACAAGGAACGCAGCACCCCCGCCCCTCCCCACGCCCCCAGCGATGCAGAGAATAAAGGAAAGTTGCGCCAATCGCTTCGCCACCTTCCCCTACAAGGCAGCACGTTCACACTGCGATCTGACAGGGTCGGACGGGGCGTGCGGAGGACCGGGGCCCCTTTACTGGAAATGTCCCCTTCTTTTCCTGGTTCCCAACTAAAAATCTACGAGAACCAAACCGGGGAACGATGGACAGGTAGTCTCTTCCCCATCTTCTGTCCCTGGTTCTGTGGGTTCCGTCTGGGATAATCCTGCACGATAGCCCTCTCTCCCTCACACGTGGAAAGGCACTCGCGTCCTCATCCGTTTTCACCTCTCTTCGATTGGGTGCTCACGCCATGGGGGGGGGGGGTCCTTCCACGCCACCAGAGCCCATGTTCTTCCACCCAAGCCGCTAGTATCCCACCCCACACGCCCAGTCCCTACTCGGCGCGTCCGCCAGATTTTCAGCGGACTTGATGTAAGCTACATCCACTTGGCAATGCTGTACAGCAGGCAGCATTGCCACTTCCGCGTTCAGCGCATAGCTCCTCGCAAAGCGCTTCTTATACGCAGATATTGCTGAGGTATTATCAACTCTCAGGTGGACTATAGATCCAGGTTCAATAGCGAACCGCTCAAAGGCTACAGCTATCGCCCTGAGCTCCGCCGAGTTAATCTGAGCCGCCCTCTGGGCCCGTTTGCCCCGAATTATGTCAGGTGTCTTTCCTCCGCGCTCTGAAAGAACCGTTCCCCAGCCGTCAAGAATGCCGTCTGTAAATAAGTCACATTCGCGTGCTGATGAGTTATCTCTCTTGAAAATTTTCCGAGGGGCGTTTGCTCGAGCTGTCGACAACCACTCGGTGAGCTGAGCAAAGGGGGCCGAATCCGCTGCGAAAGGCACTTTATCGCTCCACCTTAGCTCTCCTCTGTTGACCTTGCTCATCAATCTACGCGCTGACTTGAGGAGCAAACAATAGTTATGGACAGCGATGTCCAAAACTCCGTCTGCGTACCATAGCCACCCAAAGAGCCCCCAAAGTTGACTTATCTTTAAGTCCCCCAAAGCGGCTACCTCAGCACCGCATGGTTTCGTGTGGGCCTTTGGGCCGATAGAAACAGAGGCCGTCTTTTGGTCGAAACGTACTCCTTCGAACACGTATGTGTCCCCGATCTCTGTTTCCCCCTCGTTTAAAGTAACCTGATGACGTCTGCACGCTTGTTGAAACCGCTGCAGCGCTGCTTTCACCGCCGGACGTCGGCCGGTAAATTGCACGTTGTCAATCCCGGTTGCGACAGTCACCCCTGTGTTGACTGGACGCTGGGCGTACTGCGGGTCGCCCGCGAAGGTTGCCACGATTGTGTGGAGGATCTCAGGACATACAGAAAGCCCCATTGGTAACACGGTCAGCCGATACGTGTTACCGTCCGCTCCCGGAAAGCGGAAAACATCCCTCAAGTCTATAGGAACGGGGACCTGGAAGAAAGAAGCTGTCAAATCGGCGACAACCCCACAATCCGACAGAACCCCATCGTATATGTGAGTAGGGGGAGGAAGGTTTGCCTTGCATCCGTTCCTCTTTATGTTTTCATTCAACTCCTTCGGCTACAGGACAAAGCGTAGGCGTTTGCCTGACACTTTTTCCTCTACCACTGTGAACGCTACGCACTTACCTTTCTCCTCAGTATTGCTTGAGCGTTCCGCTATTCCCGCCTCAAGCAGAGGACTTAACCGTGGCTGTCGGAGTGGCGGTGGGTGGGACTTACGCGTGGGCGCGGAGGACCGGACCAAATCCCAAAGGTCGTCTATGCGTTTCTTGACTTCCGGGCGCATAGTTCGGATGACATTGTCATAGTTCATCACGGGGATTTTGGGGGCATGTAAGGGTTCGTCCAACTCGGCCGGAGTGACCGGCCGCTGGGCCCTTTTCTGCCGTGGTAAAATTGAAGCAGGGGCGTTTCCTTCGCAATGGGGGGATCGAAGGGCGCCCCATCGCTCCAGGCTAGAGCATCGATGTGAGAGTACCCGTGCCTCCCTGCCTGGCGATGGCGACCACATCGGTGAGGTACCGGAGAGTTGTCGGGTTCACCGGTTGTGGTCTTTCGTGCTTCATTAATCGGCCGAGGAGATTGAGCCCCGCTTCGCCCATGTTCTCCTCGTCCATTTTGGCAGCCACTACCTGAATGGCGCCTCGCCTAATGCTGTGGGCAGAGAAGGGGTGCGGAAGAATCTTTCGTAGTTCTTTTGTGGGAATCGGCCACAGGGGCTCGTTGTCTAGGACCCGCGCGCGCTTCCTGGATATGGCCGCTGCCAATTCTTCCGTGAGGTCCCCCTTCACCACCACCAGCATTTCCGTTCGCCAAGGCCTTGTGCGGCTGCCCTTGGTTTCGGTCCCGTATCGTATGATGATTTCCTGCGGCTGCAGGGACACGAAGTTCTCCTTTCTTAACCGGATGATGTCGTCCCACCGAGACGCCGCCTTCCAGCAAAGGAGGAGTGGGATGCGAAACCGCGGATGCGCCTCGGCCACCTCCAACAGCTGTCGTTTCGAGATGCGCCGTGCCTGTCGCACCACTCTTCCACGCTGCTGCCCCTTTGGAGAGGAGATCCACAGTTTCAGCTGGCTGTGGGGCTGATCCATGTGCGCGAACATGGTTGCAAGCTGAACCGCATACGTGGGTTTCGTCGAGGGTGCCAGGTGCCGTTGGCCTGCTATGAACCAGCAGGCCGCCATCTCGTTTGGATGGGGTTGGCTCCGAGAGCAGTACGTCCGAAACCGGCGCCAAATGCGCGCGCGTGCCGCCAGCGTACTTGGGGTCCATCGCCCGTTTAGGACGATCTTCTGCAGCTCTCGGCCGTCTCTTTCCGGGGCGTAGGGCACTGGTAGCTTTCGCATTCCCAAGCCCTTCATCCGGGTGGAAAGAACCTCTTTCACCAACGTCCGTCTTTGGTGCGGCGGGCCGTCGTCCAGGAGTCATTGGCCCTTCGGCCCGCCCCTGACGTTTTTTCCCGTATTAAAAGATTTATGTTTATCACCGTTCCGTTTATTCCACCCAGAACTCGGCCAGCTTTGTCCCGGAGAGCTCTGAGGACCGCCCCGGCGACGATGGGGCTTTGTGGAGACCCACTTGTCTCCTTCTGTCCCCGCCGTCTGGTCGAGCGGTTTCCTCATTTGGGGGGTCATGAACGTTGTGGGCGGCCCTGTGTGAGCCCGCGCCCAACCGTTCCGTTTGGCCTCCGCTTTTTGGTACTCCTCAAAGGCGTGGACCGCCAACCCCAAGTTCTCTTCCGTAGGCACTCTGCATTTGAAGGCAGCGGCAAAGGTGCTCCGCAGCCACCCGTATGCCTTTTGCCAATGCTCGAACGCCTCCGTGTGTGGGGGCTTGCTAAGGACATATACCCTCTTCAGATTACGCCACGTCTCGTCCAAGGAGTGGTCCTGGCGGAATCTCGTCCAGTGATGTGCCTCATGGAAGGATTCCGTCCTCCTGCGCTTCCGTTGCCGCGAATGCGTCTCCGTCTTGCTGCTCTGGGCCACCGGGGTGGCGTCGTCGTCAGGTAGAGTCGATGATGTGTCGCTGTCCTCGTCATCTGAGGATGCGATGGCAGAAGCGTCCTCCGAATCTCCCGACTCGCTGTCCACTGAGTAACGGTGTCGCGCTGGCGGGGGTTGGTCTTTGCCTCGAGCCTTCGCGTCCCCTCTTCCTCCGAGCTCAACGAGCAGCTCCCGTTGGACTTCTTTTATGACTTTCATGTCCTCGTTTTAGGTATCCTTGAAGGCATTGGAGTCGCGGCCGGGGGTGGCGACATCCTCCCAGAGGCGTTCAATACGCCGCGAGTTGCTGGAGCACTGTCTCCGGTGGCCTCGGCTAACAGCCCCGTCACGGCCAGCTGATTCGCGGTGCCAGTCGGTATGGGCAGAGTGAAGTAAAGAAAGATTTTCCTACACAAATCTCAACTAAATCATCGCTAGTGAAACATAAAAAAAAACTCTATATACTTACCGGGAAAAGGTGCACTGTTTGGAAAGCAAGGGGAAGAGTAGGAAAAATTTCCTCTAGTAAGTATGGGCATGGTGCCTGTTGTTTCTACTTAGCCCCACGGTGTGAGGCCAGCGCCCCCCTTCCCCCCGCCACCAAACGAGCCACCAACGCCACCCGCGTGGAAAGCCCCCAAAATGCGGTAGTGATCCTTCGCCTCGCCTAGAAAGCGGCAAGCCATTGGTAAGGGATCTCGCACCTGCAGCGCCAAAGAACCCCCCACCTCCTGCCAGGCGGGTTCCTCCTCTAGCTCGGAATGGGGGCAGGCGGGGCAGGCTATGCGGTTCCGGCCTGGCTTTCTTCTCCAAGGGTCGCGCGGGACAGGTGGGAAAAACCGATCCCCCTCTCCATTCCCGAAGGGGCAACCCCAGGGCCCCTGGAACCCAACGGGCGAACCGCACACAACGCCAAACGGAAGGCGACAAACATCTGACCGAAGTGTTGCCGTTGGAGGCCTGAAGGGCAAACAGAGCCGCACTGTTGGCGAAGCAAATCCCCACAGGAACGCCATTATCGGACACCGCGACCTGTTACATGAGGGGGTGGGGTGCGCACGGGGAGCAAGGTGGTTCGAAACTGGGCGGCTGAACTCGCTGCTTTCATCCACAGCGATTTGTCCGAGATTGCTGTGCAGCAAATGCGTGCGTTTACCGTCTGCAGATGGAGGGCGGGCGTCCCCTCTACACGTGATAAAGACCGCTCCGATGGACACGGGCGGCATCCGGCTCGCCGTGGTCAACGGAAAGCTTGAGACAGGACCGCAATTTGGCTTTGATGGGGGGGGGGGGGGCCGCGAATGCTGCCAACATGCCCAAGCGAACCGTCAGTCACCCCAGAACGCAGAGAGCTCCTGGCGGAGGCGAACGTGATGGAGNTCAGTCACCCCAGAACGCAGAGAGCTCCTGGCGGAGGCGAACGTGATGGAGCTGCACAAACCAGACCCAGAAGTCCTTCATTCTGCTGCTGTGGTGTTTGAAGAAAAACGTGGCCAGCCCCGTGGATGGTTTATTCTTGCGCCGAAAGCCACCGGCCCGTGGTTGGGAGGGGAGGGAGGGCGATGTGCGGCCGTCGCGGGCATCAACCCGCCAGCTTTCGAGTCGGTGTTGGCGGAAAGTGGAGGTATCGCCGACCCCACCACTTCGTATTTTGTTGTGCCCTTCCCCTTCCACAACACTGCAGGCTAGGTGCTCCGGGTGAAGGCTCCTCACGCGGGGCTGGGCCTCTGCCCTGAAATTACGCACCTGCTCACCCCCACGATTGGAGGCCACAGGGCCTACACAGCTGACCCCCATCCGCTCGCCGAGGCCTATGTCTAGATCGGCAGCGTGCATATCTCAGCATCTGAGGATCACGCGAGGCGCATGCTCAGCCAATTAAAGGGTACTGCCAAAAGACATGCCGCTACGTTGGGGGGGGGACAGGCACCGGTGGCCACGGGGTGCACCTTCGCGGGGGTTGCCTTTCACCGCGAATTCGGCGCGGCGTGCCCCGGGAAGGGCCCATCGCAGGCCCCTGGGGGCCCCGCCCCCCGATCCGACAATAGGGGGCCCGGGGTTGCCCGTGTTGGGGCCGTGGTTTGCGGTGCGAGCGCTGGCGGTTTTGGTTCATAAATTTTGGTGGTTTTCTGACGGTCGCGCGCCGTTGCCGTTCGCTGGCTAAGGGGCCTGCTCGAGGGAACCACACCGGGGGCGCTTGCGGCGCCAATGGGCCAGGGGTTGCGGCGGCGGTGCGCGCCGGCGAGGGGGAACAAACCGCGGGCAACCCGCCCACCCCAACACGTTCCAGATCTCTCGGATGTCTTTGCGGACACCTCATTGGACGGGGCCGGGTAGAATGGATAGCTGGGCGATTCGGAAAGTTGCTGTCGGTTCGAAACGGGCATTCGGGCCAGCGGCGCCCGTGCGGCGGTCGGGGGAACGGCCCCTTGCGGGGGTTCGGGGGCTTTGGGTTGGAAATGATAAGCCGGCAGGTTCCCCCTTGTCGAGGCCCAAGTGGTGCGGGCCCCCCCCCCCCCGAAGGGACATGCAAAGCAAGGCCCCACCAATGCAAGAGGGACGCACCAAGTGCCAAGTGAAGAGCGGAGGAAAGATAACCCTGACCATCCCACCGTCGTAAACGGCTGTATTGGGCCAAACCAATACACACCTGCCCCTCCGGTACACACGTCTATAGTAAGCAAGTTTTCTTTCCGCGGTTACTCAGCGAACGGAAAG
>JASAOC010001844.1:0-12494 GCA_030849835.1 Herpetomonas samuelpessoai
CCGCAACATGCAGTGCGTCGCTGCGGAGGCTCACCTCCTGGGAGGGATTAGACGGTGCTGCGGACGTCGCACTCTTACGCGAGAAGTTCGTTTCGTCAATGACATCAAACTTGGGCAAGTCTTGCTCTTGCGGCTTCGTTCCGCCCGAGTGAGAGCGGGAATGCATACCTGGCGTGGGAATCATGTGAACTTGGAAAGAGACTCTCGTTGTGTGAGTGTTCCTCTCGCCGTCAAACCTTACGCTGCGGTTGGTGCGCGTGTGTCATGAAAGAGAGATCAAATTGCCTTGAATAGCAGCACCCCAGTGTTGCGTTTGGGTTTCTATCGGAACTAAAAAAAGAGAGGAAAAGGGTTAGGTCCGTTAAGAGAACGTCGGTGAGGGCAAGCGGAAGTGGTGAGGAGGGGGGTGGGGATTCCAAAGAGCTATCAAGGCGTATGTTCACACACTTTATCCATGGAAAGACGGATTTTTTCGATCCGAGATAGACGCCAGTTCTTGAGATAGGCAACGCACACAGACAAGGACATCATTTTCTTTTTGTTGACAATGAGAATGAGGTTTCGTGAAGAGAGGAGGCAGTCGTTGGAGTAGAGGTGGAAAGAACAGTGACACAAGGTGGGATTAAGGACAAGATCCATAGACTCAATAAAGGAGATGCAGGTAGCAGAATGGAACCTCATACTTTGTGACAAAGCCATCACAAAAAGAAACGAAGCGTACCGATAAAATCATGAAAAAAAAAGGAAACAGGAGGAGACATGGAGTCTTGGCCCACACCGCCATTTCGTTGGTATGTCTCCGTTAGTTCTCTGGCGCGAACACTTGGTTCTCCCTGTCCAGGAGCTCTGCCGCTGCCCCAAAGCTCAACTTGCGGCGATGAAATCTACCGGAGTGGTAGCTCGACGAGGCGCCTTCCTCCCTGAGCACCGTGTGAAAGCCCTCAAAAACATCCGTCAGAATATCAATCAGTGCATCGTAGAAGGCGAACATTTCACCCGCGCCCTTCACAAAGACTTCCTCCTTCCACGCGGCCACATCGGCCCGGCGCGCCGTCAGCTCNCGCGGGAGAAGAACCCAGAGAGGGATGAGGCGCTTGCGGCCACGCTCTCGGTGGCGGAAAGAGAGATGGTGGTGGTCAGCGGCGGCGGGGGTGAGGTCGCCCGGGTGGCCGATTCCACTTGCGCGACGTCGCCGCCGTATTTCCGGAGCTTGGCTTCAGCCTCCTTGACGAGTTTTAGCTTCCAGCGAAGCATCTCGAGGTTCTTGCGATACTGAAAGATGTTGTGAAAAAGATTGTCAAAGGCCTTGCGCCGGCGTGCCACCTGGGGGCTCTGCAGGTCATCCTTGGTCCGGCACACGTCCACCCGGACCCTCTCTGGCAGCGTGTAGCCGGACTTCCTTGCGATGCGCTGAAAGTGGTCGAGGGAGAGGTTGTACAGGAGCGGAACCTTCTCCGCTGAGTTCTTGAGCCTGTCAAAGAAGTAGTATCGAAACCACATGTCATCTGGCTTGGAGCCGTGTTTGGGAGCTGTGTGGTGGTGGCGGTGGTCGTCGTTATGACGCTCGCTAACGCCGTCTTGTGATGGGGTGATGGTGGTCGGGCCCCTTGCACCAGAGGCGGCACCAAGAGGGTTCCTGGGATCGGGAAGGCGCGAGGCCTCCTCAGTCGAGGACGGCTGCTGCGCGTGTTCCCATTCCGCGAGAGCGGCCGCCGTGAGCTGCCGGCGATGCAGAGGCTCTGGTACATCGGCCTCGCTATTGTTTGCGTCATCGGCGGCGGTGAGGAGAGTGCTGGGGTCCCCGTGCACGTCGGCAAGCTCCACCACGGACACGTTGCGGCCATGTGCGTCAGTGGTTGTGTGCGCAGGTGGCGTTGGTGCCAGGGAGCCGTTTGGGCGGCTCGTCTCTCTCGGTGTCACCTTGACCATCCGATACTCCGCGGACTCTTCGACTGTTTCCTTCCTTTCATTACCCACATCATTGTGCGCGCTGGCAGATGGGTCTTGCCGGTTTGCCGTATTGAGGTTGCGACGATTGCGGCGGATGGCACTGTCGACGCATGAGCTGCCGCTGGAGTTCCACACATTGTCATTCTCAGTGGGTCCTGTGGGTGGCTGTGGGAAAGATGCTTGCTGTGGTACTGCTTCCCGTCGTGACATGCTGGCGAGCTCCACGAGAACGCCATCCTTCTCCGTGGAGACCTGCTCCTGTACGAGCTGCATGTGACGCTGGGCGGAGAGCCGTGAGGTGGTCGCCGTGGTGGTGGCACGCGAGTTCAGCGATGATGTGTCCGGTGCAACGCCGCTCCGTCGTGTCATGGAAGCAGAAGGGCTCCGTGCTGAGGAGGGCGGGTCAGCGGAAAGAGGGATGGGGGGCGGCGCGGGAACAGACCGCGTGATGGGTCCCGTGCTCCCTGTGGCAGCGGGGAAGGCATTCGTGACGGGTGTTGAGGACGACGCAGCCAGTGGTCGTAGTACCCCCTCTCTGTTGGGTTCTGCTTCCGACGGAGGAAGCCCCCGTGAGTTGGTACTGTCTTCGGTCCTGAGCCGATTCCCTTTGACACACGTGGATGCCGTGGTGGCGCTGGGGTCTGCGGCGAGGTCCTCTTCTCCATCCTCGCTTTCGCTGAGGACTTCGGGGTTCAACACACTTAGCAAATCCTCGCAGATGCGTGTGAAGCGAGCCTTATAATTGGCGTACAGTGTTGGCACCAGCGTGCCGAGGGCCGTGTGCGCCTCCTCGGTCGCTGCGTGAAGTCGTCCGGTGGCCTCTTCGACGCAGCGGCGGTACTCGGCCACTTTGTCCTTGTCCTTCTTTTTCTCATGTTTGGCGAGCTTTTGTTCCAGGGCCGCAAGGTCCCGTGTCGCGTGCTCGTGTTCTCGGCACTTGGTGAAGAGGCTCTGCACCGCCTCTACGGTCGCCTCTGCCACTGCTGCCCCTGTGTTATCAAATGCGGCTATGAAGGCAGTGGTGGCAACGCTCCCTGTCGTGGTGCCGGTGTCGTCCATGACCTCTAGCGCGGTGGCTGACGACAGCGTGTTCGCGTTGCGCTGTCCGAGTCCTGCGTACGTTGCATTGCCCATGGACCAGGTCGACAGCGTCTCCTCCGCTGCCTCCAGCGTGTCTGCGCCGTCGTCGCTGTCGCTGCCATTGTGTGGTTTTGACGTCCGGTGATAAATGTCGAGCTCGCGCAGCCTCTGGATGGCGTCTGTGATTTCCGCAAGACGTTCAATGCGTGGGTCGCTTGCGTCTACACCAGACAGTGCCACGTTCTTGAGTGCCCCGTTCATGACAACTTCGAGGTCGTACAGGAAGTCTGCAGGGGCATTGACGGACGCGCGCAGGCTCTTTGCGAACTCAAAAATATATGACATGACAGCTTCCGTCACAATGCTCTCAATAAGATTTATGTAGGTTTGGCACGAATATGTATGTAGATAAAATAAGGCTAACCATGTGGTGAGTTTGCTCAATGTGTGATCCTGTGAATCTCCGTGTCTTATGAGAGCGTGAGAGGAGAGCGCACAGTGAAGGGTTGAAACAAGCAACGCGTCAGTAAATAAAATATTTTGGAACGGGTTTTGCCGATGAATATAATCTGAAATGAGGTGTATCAATAAGAGCAGAGTTGAGAAGAAACAGCACAAGAAAAAGTCGTGAGAACCGAATGAATGAGCGGAGCTCCTCTAAATGACCGCGTTAGCTTCACGTTTGGATGGAATGGCGGTAATACACGTCGAATGGAAAGCGCTTTAAAGGCCTGTAAGACGGCGAAAGAGCATAACGCGGTGTAGTAGCAATGTGCCAATGAAGAGATGTTTTAAGTGGGAAATCTGAGAGGCGCGCCGTAAACCTCCAAAGCGGGAGCTTCCTGACAAGTTCAGGTAGCCCAAGCAGGTGAGACGACGCCTCCGCGATGTCTCTGAGAGTCGATCTATTTTCACTCACACACACACAAAAAAAAAAAAAAACAACAACACGTGAAGAAGGAGAAGTGGCAACAGGAGACGCGAGAAGAGAGGAAGCAATCCCGTTTCATGGGGGAGGCTAAAAGGGAAGACCATCCGTCCCTGGCCGTAGCGTAGACATTTGCTTGGCGATGTCTACAGACAACGTCACTCGAGATGCGCTCTCTCTCTCGAGAGTTGAGCGTGAATGCAATTCAGTCACCAGTGGCTTTTTCTTTGGACTGATTGATAAATGGGAAGGACAGACGTGATTAGGTTGTGTAGAGATCCAGAAAAAAGAGAGCATTGCACGGGTAACAGACAGCACGCCTACAAGTGCAAGGGAGGCGGAGGTGAAAAAATGGCAACGAGGGAGAAGCACAGCGCAGCAGAACTGCTCGGAGAAGAAGAAAAATCGTGCGGGTCGAATGGATATACGGAAAAGAAGACAGAAGAGGGGCGAGGTGGAGAAGAAGAAGAAGTACAGACGGTTACTTCTTCACGAAAAGGCCTCGGCGAGAACTGAGAGGAAAAGGGATAAACGTTGACGAGGGTTCACTACAAGAAGTACGTTTCGCGTCTTGTATGATTAGCACACGTAATGAATCGAGGAAGCGAAAACTCTTTTACAAAAAGAAAAGGAGAGAAACACAGTGCAAGGTGACGATTCATTCCCTAAGGCTAGAAAGAAGCGTTTACTTTTTTGATGTGAAAGTGCCTGATGCATGTGCAAGGCATGTCGGATGGGTGCTTATAGAAGTTAATGTTCTTAATATGGCCTCACTGCCCACGCGCTACGACTGATGAACTTTTTGGGGAAAGCAGAGGGAGCGCAACCGGTAATTGGAATGCAACGGCAAGGGAGAGGGAGGGGGAGGGAGAAAGAGGACAGCGTGAGAAAATGGGAGACAAAAAGAAGTGGAGTGTCGCAAGAGCACGGGAAAGAGAGAATCCACGTAGAAGAAGACAAACCACCTGGTGACAGCATCCAGGTGCGTGGAGGTGTCCGTGTCGAGCGACAAATGAAGGGAGAGAGAAAAGAAGAGAGAAGAAGAGAGAAGATGTAGTTCGGAAACGATTGTCACATATTCATTCACACAAGAGATGTGAGGATGGGTGCGCGTATTCCCAACGAAAGAAGTCAGCGGCGGGGGTGCACCGGAAGCACAGAAGGAGAGAGACGACGTGCTGTATGAGCAAAGTATCACAGATGGAGGAAATAAAAACAACAACAGCGGCATGAGTCTCTCACTACACAATAATAGAAAGTGAATTTGTGTGTATAGAAATCGGTGCGGAACAGCCTTCGAGTAGATGTTGAATCCGTAGCAACTGCGGGTATATGTACACGCCACGACACGGCGTGTCCCGCTGGCCTAAGAGCGATGGTTTGTTTTCGAGGAGAGGGGGTAGATGGATGAAAAGAAAAACTCGCTCCAGATAATGTGAGAGTAGTTTTACAGAGACCAAAAAATAAAATAAAAAAGTACAGAACGATTCATCAGCGGGGATGGGAAAGAAAAGGGACACTATATCTCGCGGTAAAAAGAAAGGAGAAAAGAAACAAAGGCGTCAAGGCAAAGGAAAGTATTCGTAAATAGCGCGTGGGAGGATCAGACGTGTTCTCTAGTCTGCATCGATGGTTACAGACGAGACCAAAAAGATATATAGAAGAACTTATCGAAGAAAGGTCAGCCAATACAAAATCGAAAAGGTAAAAGGCCATGCAAAAAAAAAAAAACGACGAGGGAAAAACGTACGTATTCGTCTACCCTTCATTGAGTATCCCTTTGCTCGTTGAGGCAAGGACCATCACTTATGGCCTTTTATTTCTGCCGAAAGCACTTCTACGGACAAGGGAGGTGGCATCGGCACCTTGCGCTTCATGGCTTTGTGAGAGTGATGCGGTGCGTAAGGACGAAAGTCCGGTGTCGTGACGCGTTCTTTCTGATCCCCCCGCTGCTGCTGCTGGGCCTCCCTTCGTCGCAGTGATTCGTACTGCGCCTGGAGCTGCTGCTGCCGAGCGTCAAGGGGTGGTGCCTTGCGGTGGGGCGCCTGCTCGCGCGCCACCGCATCGGCTCCGTCGCTCTCGGTGCGCGTGCGCCGTGTGGTACTACTGCTGACTTTACGTGCAGCCACGGTAGGGTTAGGCCCCACAAGCGAGCGGAGCCCTCCGGACAGCCCGTTGGTGCTGCTGCTGGCCGTTGTGGCGTCGGAAGTCTGTTTGAGCATGGTGGTCACACCTCCGCTATTTGTGGGAGGGAGAGGAAGTCTGCGACTCACGCTCGAGTCCTGTGGCGCCTCGAGCGCTTTGTGAGCAGGGGAGTCATCGCTGCTAAGGGGCGACGAGGCAAAGGAGTCGTTAAATACGTCGTGGAAGGAGCCACTCACAAACAGGGTTTCTTCGCTGCCAAGGGACAGTTGCGGAAACGGTGCACCGCCGCTGCCGCCGCGTGTAGGAGTCACGTGCTGTGCCGCACGCTGCGAAGAGGGTGCGCCGCTGGCGCCGTACGCCATCACAGACGTGCCAGCGTTGTAGTGCAAGTTGTCCACGCGTTGCTGCGGCGGCCGCCCTTCATGGTACCGGTCGTCGTCCGAGGCAAGGAAGCTGGTACTGTACATGTCCAGGAGAGAGGACCCGTGCCGGCCTTGGGCATCCCAGCCACCGTACCGTGGTGCGTCTGCTGAGCGACCGCCGTTAGTGTCGTTACCGCCGTGGGGAGGAAGCATGTGAGGGGAGGGGGTGGCGTCCGTTACGTTTTGCTCCCCACTCTCGTAGGGGCCATCCATCCCGCCATGTGCGTAAGCACCACTGGTGGCCTTGTCTGCTGTGTGTGTGATTGCCGACGCAAGAGGCTTCGTGCGCTTGGTTGTGGAGTCCTTTCGCGGTGCCGGTGGTGTCGACTCAATGTCCCAGCAGAGGTAGTCGCTCGCGTTGTCCGTGAGACTGGTGGAGCCAAGCTCACCTGCATTCATGGGAGGAGCGGCTCGTCGAGTGACTACATTGTTCCCATTGTTTTCTGAAGCGCTATTATCATCCTCCACGCCAAAGCCCATGCCGTCGCCCCAATTGCCTGTGAAGCTCATCAGCTGTTGATCAAGCGTCCGACCAGTGTCTGCAGGTGGCTGCGGTGGTGGTGCGTCGGCAGACATCGCGTACGTGGTATTCATGGGCGGGTGTGCGTTCGCAGTGCCCGCTTGCTTAGGCAACGTTTGGTTGTACATGCGTTGAACTGCGCTGAGCCCTGTGAGGGGAGGCTGCTGAGAGGGGTACGGGGGTCCACCGCCGCTGCCGCGCACGGCAGGACCAGCATGACCAGCGCCATAGGTGGGAGCGGACTCCTCATCGGAGAGGAAGTCGAAGTAACTATCCTCCCCTGCACTGGCCGTCGCAGCAGGAGCGGCGGCGCTGTTATAGTCCCCAAAAGGGCTTGCGGTACTCGGAGACGGCTTGTAGTGGTGGAGCGGCTGAAGCGGGGGATGACCGAACGGGTGCTGGGGAGGGACGGGCCACTGCGGCGCGCCTACGAGAGCGTGTGGTGGAAGGGAAGGAAGGGAGAGGCTAGACTGACTGATGCCCGTGGAGGCTGGCAGGGGAGGCGGTGGGTATCCACGTGCCGTGCTCAAGGACACTTGTTGTGGTTGTGGGTTCTGGTGATGAAACCCGTTATGGTACGCTTGACCGCCAGAGGGTACGGTGGCGCGGCGATAGGAGCCGGGTGCGGGTACTGCCTGAGGAGCGATGGGTGGGGAGGTGAGCCGACGTTGCTGCGACTGTTGCTGCTGCTGCTGCGGGAGCGACATGGGAGTATTGTAAAAGTTTGTCTGGTAGGGACCACCAATAAAGACGGGAAATCCATAGGCTGGTGGTGGCTGTTGCTGTGGCTGCTGCAGGTGAGGATGTGGGTACACAGGTGCGAGTCTGGGTGCGGGGGCGACGTGGGAAAACGGGGTCGTTGTGGTGCTTATCCGGTGGCTAGCCCGAGGGAGCGAAAAGCTATTTTCGGTCGACATGGCGGAAGGCGAGGTGGAGGCGGAACCCAAGAACGTTTTGGTTTAATGGTACACAAGTGCGGGGGAAAACAAAGTGATCACTAGGCAGGGAAAGAAGTATGAAGGGATGTTGGGCACGTGAGGGCAGCGCATGAAAGGCCAAGAGAGAGGGAGAGAGTTCTTCACTCCAAGGGGAGAAGGAGGGAGGGGGGAGAGGATGAGCGACCAGGGGAATGCTAAATGAATGAGAGGAGCAGCAGAGAGAAAAAAAATATGATGGTGAAGAAACAAAAGACTCTTTCAACAACAAGGACAACAAACACCAAAAAAACACAACCAGAGCAGACAGTTCACCTCAATTGTGATGACTCGAACGCGTCTACAAAAGGTTCAGAGACAATAGAGTGGAAAGAAGGGAGAATGGGAGAGTAATGGGAGGAAAGGGAGAAATGAGGGGTAGGCGGCTTGTGGTGCAACTAATAAAAATTAAAATAAAAGCAGAGTGAATGAAAGCTGTGGAAGATGGGCTAATGGTCCTATGGACCGAAGAAACAGCAGAGACAACCAACAAGTGGGGTTGCCAGTCGAGTGGCTGGTAGGTGTACCTGCAAGAGAGAGCGAAAAGAAAGGGAGCAGTTCTACCGCAGTATCCACGGTATCAGTGGCAACTATTGTTGAGTGCGATAAGGGATGGAGGAAAGGTGCAAGCATTACCCAGTGATTATCGCATCTGTTGACATGCATGTACATGTGTTCTGGCGGCAGATGAGGTCTATGAGCAGAAAATGCGGCCAGCGCCAATCCCAAATAAGAACAGACATAGTAAATGTCGCTGCTCCTTGATGTACTCATTAGTGAGCTGGATGTGTCTGTACTTGCTTCTTAAGGATGACATGAGTGCTTGCAATTCTACTCGTGCAAAGGAAAGAGAGAGAGAGAAAGGAACGAACCATACGTAAAGAAGGATTTACGCCTTCTTGTGAAACTTTTCGTTTTTTTTTTTAAATGAGGACAGCGGGCCGGGAGTGTTATAGAAGGCAAACGAAAACACAAATAGTTGAAAAAATGAAGTTACACCAGTGATCATGACAGTGGCGTCAATGAATACAGAGCACTTAAACAAAAGCAGGAGAATGCGTTTCTACTACAGGTAGACTTCTTATACGAAGTGTGTGTGTTTGCGTGTGAAGAAGGGTAGCACTCTGTTACGTGCTCCGAGGAGCGAAGCATTAAGTTGTTCTTCATGAATAGATTAAAGAAAAGAATAAAACAAAAAAAGAAGAATAAAGAACGAGGATTGAATAACCCTCGAAAGCAACCTCAATGTGTAGAGAGGACTTCAAAAAGATGAAGAAGCAAAGTACGCGAGAAATCAAGGCCGGTGAACGCCATCCGCGAAGAGACCAAAGAAACATGAAAACAAACAAAAAAAAGAAGAAGTTCGACGAGCGAACATTCGACGTGATTCGGACATATACATGTTCCATACGTTTCTGCAGCTTCCCGTCGATCCAAGGCCTGAACATCGGTCAGCTCTCCACTTTCGATAGGAGATGCTGGAAGGCTGTGGGATCGTGTTGGGAGCGGGAGGGAGGGGAATCGTCTTGAGAAGGGGAAACATTCAGGCATCCATGTCAGAATCTGTGAGCGCAGGGAGGTAAGTGTGTGTGTGTGAAAGAGAGAGAGGAGGAAATGAACGTAGATGACATGAGTTAATGCTGAAACGTAAGGTGGAAAGAATCACCAAAAAAAAAAACGAAGAAGCTAAGAAACAAAGCCAATGGGGAAGATTATAGAGGCCGTGAGAACAAGAGAAGGGCACACAAGGTGCGGAGAGGGAACCGTGAGGCACTCAGCAAAGCGTGGTTTACCGGTGCCCTCACCAATTATGAGAGTCTGGGGAGACTGTCACGGAGCACATCAAGACAAAATACAAGAAAGAGGGGAGGGGGAGGCACTCCGCAATGATGCAATGAGCGTAACAATATTCTCTCTTCTGACAGGCAGCCTGGCGAGCCTGTCGTGGTGTTGGCCGCCGTGCATTCCACAGAGTTCTCGCAAGGTCCGCGTCATTCACACACACACACACAAGACCAAGACAAGTCCATTTCTAGTAGCAGAGAAACAAAAGATAGTCAGAAAAAATGAATCCGTCGCAAATTACCCCTGAAAGCGGGTTCTACCCTTGAAGGCACCGCAAAGGCACCCTTCAGCCCGCTTCAGCCCGGCTACTCATGGCCTCCCGTTCTGCTGCTGGCTTGCATTGGCCCCTCACTCCCATTCCCAGGCCATTTCTCCTTCTCTGACCCTCACACTGCGTTAGAGTTCCTTTTCCGTTGGATAAGGCTCCGCTGTGTGGCTGTTGCGACGGGAGGTGCGGTTACTTGCGGGTGGCGGACTGGAGGAAGACGCTGCGGCTGCGGCGGGGGCGTGGGTGGGCTCGTCCTCATTCAGAGGCTCTCGTTGACGTGCGGCAGCGCTAGAGTCATCCCGCAAAGACACATCCGAGACGCTGCTTCGCTTCTGCTTGGTGTCCGTTGTCGAGGCACATCCCATGCTTTGAGCCGCCCGAGGGTTCTTCTCCGCAGACGGAGTGTTGGTCACACTGTCCGTGGAAGGCACCTTCTCCGTCTGGTTGCCCGCTTCATTATTGTTTCCTTCGCCGTCGTCGTCCTCGTCACTACTTGCCTGACCCATGATACGCTTCACGGTGTGCTTGATGACGCGGCGGTGCTTAAGATTGCCGGCGACGAGGCGGGCGTAGCGCAGATGCACAATAAACGAGGTGAGGATAGAGGAAAAGACGACGGCAACGTAGATGCCAATAGCCTTGTTCATGCAGCGGCGCTGTCCAAGACAGCGGCGGCCCAGGGTGGGAATAAGCATCGCCTCGTTGTCGTACGTGAGAAACCAGGATAGATAAAAGAAGAGCACTTGCCCAATGGCGGCGCCAAGAAAGATGAAGCCGTAGTGCATGCCCATATCACGGTCAAAGATGGTTCCGAGCACGTACGGGGTGAAGCTGGTGCTCATGCCGTAGAAGAAAGGCCCGAGGAGGTACGCCGTGACAAGGACCTTGTCACCCGGCAGCGCGATCCACAGGATCATGCCAATGAGCATGCCAACCGAGGCAAAGGGATATCCAATCGTGGGCACCAGGTCGAGGCCACACTTCTCACGAAAGATTTCCAGCATCTGCTCGTAGACACCGACAAAGACACGCCCACCTGCGGTGGCAATCCCGGACATGGCCGCGAAGAGAATGTACATCTTGTAATCCATGCCGCTCCACCGTGCCTGCACCATCACCTGGATGTTCCAGTTAGCCGTCATGGTGAGGCCAACGCCCCAGACCACGACGGTGGTGTAGAAGATGAGCCAGAGGTCAAAGTAGGTGAGGCTCTCAAAGAAGGTGGTCTGGTACACGGGTGTCACAAACACCTCCCCACAGACGGTGAGGGTTTCGAAGTAGGGATGGTTGTAGGTGGACGGGTCACGCGCGCTGACTTCAAGGCGCTGCGCCTTTCCTTTTGTGGTGCCTCGGTGCGGTGCGAACGCGAAGCTCGCGGTGAGCAATGGGGAGCCGTTGTTGGAGCGTGAGAGCTGCCGGCGGCTGGAGGATAGGCGGCGGCTGTCGTCGTTGTCAGCGGTATCTTCTTCGACGACTCGCACCTCCACCACATCCCCTGTCGCCCCAGAACCGCGCGCAGGCGCTCTGCGGCTGGCCGACGTCGTCGTCGAGGGAGTCGCCGCAGTTGTGCTTTCATTGTCGTCGTTGTCGTCGTCTTCAAGGTGCATTTCAATCATGCGCGGCGGTTTCGTCACCCGCTCCATGCGGTGGAAGGTGGCCGAAAGACTGAAATTGTGCTTCCGGCGCTGCGAACCCTCAAGCCCTGGTGTGTTGGGTGCGCTGCGGTTCCGACTGGGAGGTGGGATGCTGTCGTCATGCGGGCTGACCTCAACGCTGTGCATGTGGGAAGTGGGCCTGCTAGCGTTGGCGTCCGTTGCGTCCATTGACAGGACGGTGTCCTCCTCTTGGTACAGAGAGGGCTCGTGACTGGGGCGGCGCTGATGACTCTTGTGGTTCGGGGAGGGAATATTGATGGGCGTCAGGACATCTTCCGTAGGCGTCTCCCCTTCCTCCGAGTTGGGAGAGGGACCCTGCACGACTTCACGGAGGTGATTGGCCTGCTGCTGCTCTGCCTGCGCGCGGAGGGCATCGCGGCGGCGCTGCAGCTCCTCCTCCTTGCGTTTGGCATTTTCAATCACCTCCTTATCCTGCGGAGACACGCCGTCAATCGCTCGAATGGGGATCACCAGCACTGCCAGCAGCGCCGTGATGACGATGGAGCCAATCGCAATCCCGCGCAGCTTGCCCTTCTCCGTCACCGGGAGGAAGGCCACCACGACGGCCTGAATGGTGAGGTAAAAATTGAGCAGTACCATTACAATAATGACAAGGGAGTAGCGGCGGCGTGGGATGAATTGGGTCATGTAGCGGTTGCGAATGAGGTACTTCTTGAGAACGACGCGTGGCGTGAGTTTGCGCTGCT